>JAQSVH010165699.1:11559-23873 GCA_029448705.1 Adansonia digitata
TATTATCCTTTCACTGCTAGACTAAACTTCGACTACACCAATGACATAGTAGAATACGAGGCATGTATATTAGGGCTCCAGACGGCCATTGAGAAGGGCATTGAAACTTTACAAGTGTATGGGGATTTTGCCTTGTAAATTTATCAACTCTCAAAGGAATGGAAACACAAGATGCTTAGCTATTTTAATACGAAAGGCTATTTAATGAGCTAAACAACAATTTGATGAAATCATTTTTCAACATTTACGTCAAAATGACAACCAAGTGGCAGATGCTCTGGCAACTCTAGCCTCTACATTTGAAGTAACTTAAGAGTCAAAAGTCACACCCATCTAGATGAGTATTCACGAGGCTCCCCTTATTGCTATAGCATAAAAGAAAAAAGAGATGGTCTGACGTGGTACCATGATACCCAGAGCATCCTATAGAAACTGGTAAGCAAACTATCCAAATAATGTCTGCAAGTTTTGTTTTGGATGGTGAAGTCCTGTACAAGAAAAACTGGATCAATCAAACATTACTCTAATGTATGGATGCTTTTGAAGCTAAGAGAATTAAAGAGGAGGTTCATGAAGGAATTTATGGTATGTATGCTAATAGACATAGAATGTAAAACAAGTCGTAAAGTCTGAATATTACTAGTTGACACTTAAAAAAGACTGCATTAACTATGCCTGAAATGCCATAGGCGCCAAATCTATGTAGACAAAATCCATATCTTAACTTTACCTATACATGTCATGATGGCCCCATAGCCTTACTCTATCTAGGGTATGGATATGATTAGATCCATTATTCTCAAAGCGTCGAATTGGAATCGTTTTTTATTTTGGTTTTCATTGATTATTTTATGAAAATTGGTAAAAACAACATTATATTCCAATGTCACTTGATTTGTTATGCCCAAGTTTGTGAAATAAGATATCATTTATTGATTTAGACTCCCCAAATAGATCATTAAGGATAATACGCACAACTTGAAAAACAAAATGATGGAAACAATTTGCTCCCAATTTAAGATCAAGCACCATAATTCAGTGCCCAACCATTTAAAAATGAATGGGGCAATCGAAGTAAAAACAAAAACATTAAGAAAATAGTCAAGAAAATGGTCAAAACTTACATAGATTGGCACGATAAGCTACCCTTTGTACTACATGCCTCTCACATAATAGTTTAAACTTCCATTGGATCTACCTTATTCTCCCTAGTTTATCGGATGTAGGCCATCTTGCCAATCAAAGTTGAAATCCTTTCACTTAAGGTCTTAATGAAATCATAGCTTAAAAATTTGAATGGGTTAAAAACTGATATGAGCAGTTAACCTCATCAATGAGAAAAGGGTGAAAATTATCTATCATGGAAAATGTATCAGAAGCGTATGTTGAGAGCTCATAACAAAAAAGTCCATCCTCATTAGTTTTGGGAAGAAGACTTCATACTCAAAAGGATCCTCCCAGTTCATAAAGATACTTAAGGAAAATAGACCCCAAAATGGGAAAGTCTTTATGTAGTTAAGAGAGCTTTCTCTAATGGAATGTTGATTCTAATCAAGATGGATGGCAATGACCTGCCCAACCTCGTTAACTTTGATTCTATCAAGAAGTATTACACCAAAAAAGATCCTTCGAATGAAAACCTAAAAGGTTGGCTTAGGTAACCCAACCTTAACTTTATTTGAACCTAATTAAGATCCATACTAACCTAACAGAATCATCCTCCAATAAAATACCAAATTTTAGCCCAACCTATTTATCTTATTTTAAACCTATTTTTACTAGATTTCAAAGGAAAGGGCAGTGTCTACCTCAGCTTGGGGTAATTACCAAGGGGCAATCTAAGATTTTCCTTAAAGAATGATTGCAACTAGAAGAGTTGGTCATTTGAAAGAAGTTTTTGAAAGTATTCAGTGGAAAACTCATGTCAGTAGCATCAAAAGAGGCTTATTACCTAAAAAAGTTAGTCTTCAATGTTCTTTGTACATCTTAGAATGTTCAATGACTTCTCTTCATTTTCTTTTAGAAATGAAATACAATCATTTCATTTCTTGAATATCCTTTTTTATACTTGCATACCATATTGCATCATGCTTGTTGTATAATTGATAATGCTTGATAGATTATACAAAGTCGATAATAGAATTTCCTAATGTTTACTTTAAAGAAGATGAAACTTCACAAGAAAATTTTCTTAGGTTCGAAAAGCCAAGATGGATTTTGGAACCATAACTAGACTTACCTTTCAGATTTTTTCCATGTTGAAACACGTGATCAAAAGTGTTCCTTAATAAACTTTAGCCAAAAGGTAGAGTCGAATAATGATCCTTAACCTCTATCATTAAACCACATTCTTATCATTAGTTTAGATTATCTGCATCCTTCCAGGTGTGTCAAGAACTAGCTTGCCAAGTTTGCACCCATCTTCATAAGTGAACCCTTAATGTGAGCTGATATGACTCAGGAACCTTCTTATGCACTGCAGGTTACTAAACCTTCAAAAATGACCTCAACCATTTGAAAAAAAACTTTTAAACATTGAAAGTAAAGTTGGCAAACCTTAAAATACAAGACACTTGATGAAACTTAAAGATAGAAGGCTATTCAAAACTCTAAAGCCAATTATCAAATTAAGCTTTTAAAATCATCACCTTTGCATCACGTAAACATGCATCTACATCTTCATGCATCATTAATATAATAATTAACATCCTTTAGGTACAAACTCTTGATCACAAAAGTCAAACTAATAAAGAACTTTAGGTACAAATTCATATTCTCAAAAAGCCTTAAGGGTTTTTAGGTAAGAATGCTTGGCCTCATGAGCTCATAATTCTAAAAGCTAACTAGGGAAGGTACCTAAATTAATGCCGTTTAGGTCATAAAGAGTTGGATGCCTTTTTTCTTTTAATTCCATGAATAACTAGATGTCTCTTTTTTTAGTCCATAAAAAACTAGATGCTTAGCTACCTTAGTGCACAAAGAGCTAGATCCCTACCTACCTTAGTCCATAAAAAGCTAGATGCCTATCTACCTCAGTCCACAAAGGCTAGACACTTGCCTACCTCTGTCCACAAAGAGCTGGACGCCTGTCAATATCAGTGCACAAAGAGTTAGATGCCTGCATACCTTAATTCATAAAAAAATAGATGCCTGCCTACCTTAGTCCATAAAGAGTTGAATGCCTTCCTACCTCTGTCCATAAAGAGTTGGACACCTACCTACTTCAGTGCATAAAGAGTTGGATACCTATCAAGTTAGTCCACAAAGTGCTAGATGCTTGCTGACCTAAGTCCACTAAGAGTTAGATGTCTACCAAGTCAAAGCCCACATAGCTGGTACCTATCTAAGGGTCAAATCAAGGAAACTATAAGCCTAGTAGCAAGGTCAAACCTTATAAAACTTATTGAATGTTTTCTTATTAATCAAAACTGTTCCTAACACATCTTGCTTATTTTGATGTAATACTAATTAAATCTTTATTTTTTTTCTAGGTATTCAAAAGGCATCCTTGATACCTCGGATAAAATAATGTCTATTTATCTTTGCTCTATTCTTGATACTCAACAATGGCCAAAAAGAAGTAGCTATAAATACCTCATTTTGTCTGAACCAACATTTAAGGTATTAAAAGTCATCATCCGAGGTACGATCGAGGTCACTTAGAGAAGCATGGGTTAATTTTCCACCATCTTCAATTGAGATAAGGAGTTTGGAGGGTCAAAGGTAAGAAAAGTCCATATTTTTGTATGTATATCTTGATACATGGATGCAAGGCATCGATACAAGGGTCTATATCATTTAAATTCCAAAATCTTTCTAGTTGTATTGATACCAAAGGGCAAGGTATCAATATTTAAAGAGTAATATCGATACCAAAGGTGTTTGTATTAGTACAAAGTTATTTTATAGCTAAAATCATGATTTTCAGTAAAAAGTATTAATACAAGAGTGCTTGCATCGATACAGGCTTGCTAGTATCTATAAACCATGCTTTGTATCGATAGCAAGTTGAAAGTACTAATATATTTTGGGTTTCTTGCTCAATGTATCGATACAAAGCTTGATGTATAATACACAAGGCTATTTGTGGTCAAATTTGAAACATTTTACCCCCTTAGTACCATGGTTTCGAAACTCAAATTTGGTCACAACATTGTCCTCAAAAAGCATCCAATATTAGACATAACTTCATACAAATCATATGGATTTAATTTTTGGGGTCTAAACATTGGATCAATATATTTTAAAGGCCTATTAGGCTTGGCATGAGGGTATTTAATGATAAATTTGATTTAATGAAGGACAAGGTTGCAATTACCCACTTGCTCAACTAATGCATGGTTTTTTTTGCTTGCTAGAATCGAGTTTAACTAATAAAATATTGAAAAGTATCATATTGGTACAATGAGTCATCATACTGTACATGTCCAAAGTCCTATATGCCTTAATTGCTAAGTGTTTTAGTGGTTAAAACTATCTTTTATAGCCATCATAATCAAAAGCTCTTTTTTTCATTCCTTTCTTGCTAATCTATAGGAAGAAAAAGAAAGAAAGTGAGCAAAAAGTTATTGGATTGCTGTTTAATGATGTAGCTAGGAGTTTAAGCTTTCATTAGGATATATCTTCTATCTTTTCTTCCTTTCATTTTTGGTTTTTCTTCATCATTATCAGCTTAGTCAACCTTAATGTGTTCATGACCCTATTAAGGCTTTTATGCATTATTTTGGCTTTTTTATTGTAGCCATAGGATTTTGATGACTTTCTTAGTGCTTTAATGATGTTTTGATGAACTAGAATGCCATATTTGTTGTTATTCAATCTTGCCATCTTTTATTCATCTTAACATGCTCATTTCATGTATGAATGCTCAGCCTAGCATATTTTGATCTTGACCATACCTTGGGATGCATTTTCACTATGATTTCCTTGTTGGAGTGCATGTATAGTTTCTTGTTTTTAGTGGTTATGCATGATTGATATCTTTACTTAGTTTAGTTCATCATATGTTTGTTGAAATACCTTAATGATGCTTATAAAAATTTGCTTTCATAGAAAACCCTAAGTTAAGTCCACACTAACTTCAATCAATGGGGATTAGGATAGATTTAATGTTTCCAATGTATTGGTTCTCCAATCTTAGGGATTTATCAAGCATAATTGTTTGGAATCATAACCTTATTTGGCCAAATAAATTTTGTTTTTAATCTAAAATAAAAAATGCTTGTGAGTATTTATATTAAGCCTTATTTCGAGCCTAACATGACTATTGGCGTGGATAACAAATGGTTCAATGGTCTATCTATAGGACTTAGATTGGTCCATTACTTCACTACCATGGAAGATTGGTCCATTACTTCACTACCATGGACCTTACTGATTAGATTTGCATGTCTAACAATTTAGCATGTGACCATAAAAGCTGCAACTCTAAGAAACCCTTCTTTCGATATCTATAGCACTATGATCCCTATTTGAGAAATTATTTTTGGACTCCAAATGACTTTTTTGAATTTTCTAGCATTTTTGCTTGAAGGGCTTTGAATTAGCTTTACAAAAATACCTTGTTTGCCCTTGGATCATCCAGATGTAGAAGTTATGATTTTTCAAACTTTTAATGTTTAAAACGCTAGAATCAGTGGTTTGTATTTTTTTGGGCAATTCGAACCTATCAAATGATTTTTATGGATGTTTTAAAAATTTTTCTGAAAGGTTTGTGAAATTGCCTTTCTAAAAAGGTCTTTTCTAAAATGGTGTTTTTAGAAATTCCCTTTCTAAAAAGGTGTTTTTCAAAGTTCATTACTTTTTTTCTAGATTTGGCTTTCAATGCTGACTTAAACCTAATTTCAAAAAAATTAATTATGCCTAAAAAGTGATTTTTATTTTTAACTTAATCATTATTGAATTAACTTTCTAATGATATCTCATTTGCCACTAGAAATAACTAGACCAAAACAAAACAAGCTCGGGAAAATTGCCAACGCGATGCTATCCTCTATTTTTGCTAAAATCAGGAAAATTTACTTGAATTTTCCTTAACTATCTTTTCCAGTCATTTGAATGACTCAAAATATATTTAATGTTTTCTTCCATGGTGTCATGAGTCATGATGTAGGTCCTTTTAGGCTCGGATCAAAGCCCAAAAATGTTTTTCAAAATTAATTTCCTTTTTTATAAAAATTTGATTTTCCATTCTAAAATCTTGTTTCTTTAAAAAAATAATAAAAAATTTTGATTTTCAAAAATCAATCAAAATCTTTCTTTTTAAGGGGATATTGCAGCCTATTTTTTTAGAGGATCTACAACCCTACTTTTCATAGGGGATTCTCCAACCCTATTTTCTTCGAGGGAATATTCCAACCTTACTTCTAAAAAATACAGCCAAAATCTAAGTTTTCTCTCATTCGGGCTGCCTAGACCTTTTATCAAATTTTCATGCTTAAGACAACTATCTAATCTAAAAATGAATTAAAATGGTAGATTCTGTTATTCCTTAATAAACGAGGTCAAATACGAGATAAATCGTCACCGTTTCTCCTTTTTTATGTTTTTGTGTATTCATCTTTAATGCAACTTGTATTATATTTGTTTATGTCTTATTAACTCGTTTCTTTTCTTAATGACAATTTGCATTCATGCTTTTAAAAAGAATCAAATTTCAGTAAACCTAAGGCTATCTTTTGCATTAATATCCTTCTAGTGCCAAATGTAGAGTATCTTCTTGTAAATCAATTCAGATCTCATTTTACCAAATCTTCTATATTTTTCCTCCCTCTTAGGTTGTATAGAGAGATATTAGTTAAAATTTTATCATAAAAACCCATATTTGATATTTCAACATTTGCATTCATAAGAAGCGAATTACATATAAATAATGGTCACATGAAAAAACCAAGGAAATTTGAGACTTTGATAATTTATGGCGAGATGGTACCAATTTTGGGCATTGTGGGGTGCTAATCCTTCGCCACACGTAACTGACTTCCAAACTCTTTTAAAATGAACTCTAGTATAGCAGTCCATAAAATTAGTGTTTCGGGTTTTGTAACTTGGAATCATGGGTTTTAATATGTATCCGATCATATCTAGCCTAAAATGATTGGTGGCGACTCTAGGTCATGGTCATTTTGTAATAGCCACCCAAGGCTAATTGGATGAGGGATTTGTTCGACAGTCCTCCCCTCGACTTTCACTCTATCATACCTAATTCGAATCTCAATCAAGGGATAATCCAAAGGTGAGCTTTTTCTCTCTTTCATTTTCAAGTTGTAACATGCTGCACGAAGGGCATGTTGTAGTAGGCCAAACACCTTTGGCCTTGGAAAGTATTTTTTCACTTTTTGCAAACAAGCTCTTAAGCTTTCTAAAATTACAAAAAGGTCCATGAAAGGATAAAAATGTATGAAATGCATTGAAACATGTTTAAAATGCATGGAAGACACTCCCAAAGCTATTAAACCATCATTTTAATTCATTTTTCCTTTATAAATAGGGGAAAGATTTAACCAAGGGGCTCAAGAAGTTCCCTCGGCCGAATGGCCATGTGATTTATTTATTTATTTTCTTAATTTTATCTTTTCTTTTTTTTTTAATTTTTTGATAAGTTTTAATTAATAAATTTTGTCATGGAGCCTAATACTAGGCTTATCATTATTAAGATAATATTAACCTTAATGATAAAATTCAATTCTAATTAAATTAATTCTCATATAATTGAATTATCAATTTCTAAAATCAAAATAAACATTCATGAGTTTTGAAAATGTGTGAGTAAATAAAATCATAATTTAAAATTTCATGAAAAAATTGAAGTGACAGGACTAAATTGTAAGAAAATAAAAACTATAAATTTAAAAAGTAAGATTCTACACAATAAATTTAATTATGAATTTAATCAGGTGAGAGGCCTAATTAAACATTCATATAAAAATTTTTAGCCTAAAAGTATTATTAAAAAATTTTGGAGAAAGAAAAAATTATAGTGCTTTGTTGTAAAATCAAAATGGGCCTAATTAGGCCTTTTTAGAAAATAAAATGGATTTCCTAGAATAATAAAAAACGGGCTTGTTAGTCTTGTGAAAAATGAAATGGACTTGGTAGAAAATTAAAAATGGCTTGACAAGCTTGTTGGGCTTGCAAAAAATAAAATGCATTTTAAGGCACATTAAATGAATTAGAAAATTTTAAGCCTTTAAAAATCCTTGAACCATAAAAAATAAAATTAGTAAAATTTTCATATAAAAATTCAAAAAGAAAATTTTAAGAAATTTTATGTGCAAGGAAAAAGCTTTTAAAAATTCTAAACTTGTAAAATTTTATGAGCAAAAATCTTTACGAAGGAAAATTTATATTTAATAAAAATGAATTGAATTTCCAAAAACTATATTCAAGCTATTTTGTAAAAATATATGAAAATCTTAGAGTTCTAAACTCTGAAAAATTTCATAGATAAGAAATGGTTCATATTTTAGAACTAAGAAAATTCTAAAAAATAGATTCAAATTTATAAAATGGATTAAATTCAACACATTACTTAAAGTTTTAACTAATAAAATAATATAGATGGAAACTTGAAATTCAAAACAAATTTTACCGAAAATTCCCGAGGATGATACTTATGGTACTTTGAAAATTTCAAAATTAATGAATAAATTTAACAATTTGATACCTCATTGTATAAAATACCAATTTGGATTTTTCCTGAATATTTTTTTATTTTTCAGGATAAGTATCAGCATAAATACTACATAGGTATCAGTAAAGATATATAATGGCCAACTCTTTCAAATTTGACAAAAAAATCTTGAAAAATTCCTAAAACATGGAAATTTTACTAGAACATTATACGCAAAAATAAATTTCAAAATTTTATAAGTATAAAGTTATGAGCTAATTTCTTACCTTGATTTTCGTTTTTTCTATTCGAAATTTATTCTCTATGACCTTTGAGATAGTAACTTTTTTTATCACATGCATGAGTAGCCATTTAAGTATGACCGAATAGGTCTCAAAAAAGCTTAGTCCTTAAAAAGGAGGTCGATCCATACTGGGACAATTACCAATTATTGGTCTTGGATATTTCAAGATTATAAGGGAAATGGCTCAGAGAAAATTAAGTATCTATAGCTGCTCTTCTTTGGTTGTTGCTGAGGATCAGGATCAAGGTAAAGACTAAATAGACATGATTTTGTTCGGGCTGTGATAAGCCTTTCAATAAAAAATTTATATTTATATATATAGCCCAATTGCATTAGCTTTACTTAACTAAGTGCATTGGGCTTTCACATTTAAATGCCAATTTTGACTAGGCCGACGCCATTAGCTACTCTTAGGTTTTCTAATCTTGGTGCCAATTTTGATAGGGGTGAAAACATCAAGTACTCTTGTGCTTTTCAAATTTTGGTGCCAATTTCAACTAGGTAGAGGCCATCATCTAATTTTGGGCCTTTAATATTTTGGTGCCAATTTTGATAGGGGCAAAACCATCAGCTACTCTTGGACTTTTATTTTGATGCCAATTTTGATAAGGACTAAGCCATTTACTACTCTTGGGCTTTTTAAATTTTGGTGCCAATTTCACTGGGACTGAACCATCAACTACTCTTAGGCTTTCATTTTTTTTAATGAGCTAACTTTATTGGATTTCTACCAAATGAAGAGAACCTATGAAAGCTCTACTGATTGTTTGCTTAATCCAATGAAGCTAATTTAAAGCCTACTTCATCTACGTTCCACATCATCGAATGAAGAGGCCATTTTACTCCATTGATTCTTAAGCAAGTGAAGATGACAAATAAAAACTTTGTTGATCTTTTTATTTAATTAGATAAAATTGACTCAAATCCTACTTCATCTACATTTCACATGATCAGATAAAGAGGATATCTTACTTCATCTGTTCTTAACCAAATAAAGATGACAAATAAAAACTTTGTCGATCTTCTGTTTAATCAGATGAAATTAATTTATTCACTTACATTTGACATGATTAGATAAAGAGGACATCTTGCTCCAACGTTACCTAACTAAGTGAAGTTGATAAATAAAATCTCCATTGATCTTTCTGCTTAGTTAAATGAAGTTGACTCAAAGTTTTTTTCATTTACATTTCACATTATTGAATGAAAAAGCCATCTTACTCCACTAGTTCCTAACCAAGTAAAGATGACAAAGTGAAAAACCACTGATCTTTTTGCTTAATTAGACAAAGTTAACTCAAATCCTACTTTACCTACATTACACATGATCGAATAAAGAGGACATCTTACTTCATTAGTTTTTAACTAAGTGAAACAGACAAATAAAAACTCCATTAATCCTTTTGCTTAATTAGATAGAATTGACCAAAATCCTACTTCTCCTGCATTTCACATTATTAGATAAAAAATACATCTTACTCCACCAGTTCCTAACCAAGTGAAGCTGACAAATAAAAACTCCACTATGTTTCTACTTAATCAGATAGAGTTGACCTAAATCCTACTTCTCTTACATTTTACATGATCAAATGAAGAAGAAATCTTACTACATTGGTTCCTAACAAAGTGAACTGACAAATAAAAACTCCACCTGTCATTCTGCCCAATCGAATGGAGTTAACCTAATTCCTACTTTTCCTACATTTCTTTTATTCTTGATGGTTTGCTATTTAAAGTTGAAATTGTTAAAAGGCAAATTCATGTTTGACCCATGAAATTCTTCTTTTAATCTTGACTTCAAGAATCTAAGCATTACTTAATTCTTTTTTTGAAAAGTTACCAAATCTCGCTTTAGTGTTTATTAATTCAAAGTGACAACTTCATGCAGCTGAAATAAGAGTCAACATTTCATTGCTCGAAACATATTTAGATATTCCCAATAAAATCATGATAAGTATTACATTGCATTCAAATTCCAGGATTTATAGAACAAGATCACCTTCTCATTTTAATCTGGGAAAAATTGACTTGATCATAAAATAAGGAAAATTTAGAATGATTTCAAGTATGAATTTTCTAATATCAAGGATAATGGACATGTTATCTTTATCTTTGGATGTTAAGGCTTTTTTATGATTAGTGATTACCATTTAGGACATCATTGAATGAAATGTGAAAATGAATTTAAAGGCATAAATAGGGTAACACTGCTAAAATTTAATAAGAACAAACAAGGTTGACATTCATCAAGACCAAATTTAAGCGGATGTTCTTTTTATGGGAATTCTTTGAAAGGCAAACAATTAAGTTATAACATCTTTTTAATCTTCAAATATAATAGCTCGACAAGGGTTAAACTAATGCTAGTAAACACCAAGTCTCAAGGGGTTAATTTAGAAGGCCTTTGGGTATGCATCAATTTCTAAGATACGACACCAAGGCTTTAAAAGGTTATGTTGAAAGAAAATACTTGTGCATTGGACTCAACCTTTTACTAATGTCGTGAAATTTCCAAAGTTTAGGGTGATTTTGCAATTAGCATGGAAGAGTTCTTTTCCATTAATGGCTACCTTTGTTAGTTTAAAAGTAATTTCAAAGCCTTTAAGTTTGTTCTATACTACCCTTTCGAGTTTTCATCCTAGAACTTCAGTTGTTTTTCCCTCTTTCCTTCTTTTGCTTCCTTTTTTTTCATCTTTTTTCTAATTAATTGCCCCATCATACTCTTAAAGACAAAAATAATCCAAAAAGATGAATTTTTAAAGAGCTACCTAGGAATAGCTTGATTGCTCAAATAGTTATATTTGTAGGTACATAACATAGGCCATGGTTTATGGTTCAGAAAGAAAAAGATAGATAGGCCCAAATTAAGTGTTTAAGGGTTATTCAATCAAGGGTTATTTCTCTTCAAAAAATTCCCATCTGGCATAATTTCCTAAATTCATCTTTATTTCTCCATCTTTTCTTGCTTTTTCATTTTCCTTTTTTCTCATTGTTTCTTTCTTCATATTGTTTTCTTTATTCTTCACTTTGAAGGAACTTGAGATTTGAACTTTAAATTGGCCTTTAAATTTGCTTTGTGACAATAGATTTATTCTTTTTGTAACTTTAGAGTAAGATTTGCTCTTTTTGATCTTAAAGCTTTGCTTTATCTCCATCCTAAGTATGGAAAGTGATCTTTGAGTAGGGTTTAAAGAAAGAAATAAATCATCAAGCTTTAAAGGGACTTGTAGACACCTTATTTTGTCCGGGCTAATTTTCAATAATTTGGAGTATAGATGTAAGAGGGGGCTTAAGGATCATATCAAAGGTAAATACAAAGATATGGCATCAAATGGTGTAGTCCAAGGTATCTGGGGATAAAAGATATGAGAAAATTCACAATTTTACTTGAATGTATCG
>JAQSVH010165738.1:0-23850 GCA_029448705.1 Adansonia digitata
ATCAAATTATCTTGTAATTGATAATATCTTTTAGGAATTATCTTTTAGGAATACAAATCATAACCCCCTATGAAACTCGTATAAATAGGGATCATTCCATTGTATTTAGCATCAAGAAAAAAAAATTCTCTTCTTCAATTGAGAGTCATTTCTCTCTTATAATTTCTGAGCCAGACCTAAATGGCATTAAAATTCATAAAATTATGCCAAAGTCCCTAAGTCATGGAAAAATAACCTAAATGACATAAAATACAAGAAATTGCATAAAAGTTCCAAAGTCATGAAAAATGACCTAAATGAAATAAAATTCTTGAAATTTGCATAAAAATCCTTAGATCATGGAAAATGACCTAAATGATATCAAAAAATTGTAAAAATACATAAAAGTTCTTATGGAAAATGACCTAAATGACATAAAATGCATGAAATGGCTAAAAGTCCCTAAGTCATATAAAAGGACTAAAAGACATCCAAAGATCATAAAATTGCATAAAAATTCATAAGTCATGGAAAATGACCAAAATGACATCAAAATTTATGAAAGGATAGAAGTAACTAGATCATGGAAAATGACCTAATTGACATAGAAGTTCCTAAGTCACAGAAAATGACTAAATGACGTAAAAAATCATAACATATCATACACGTCAGTTAATCATGAAAAATGATCTAAATGACCCCAATCATACTTAAAATTGCATAAAAATTTCTAGATCATAAAAAATGGCCTAAATAACCCTAAAATGCAAGAAAGTTACAAAATGACCCCTAATATGCATAAAAAATTATGGAAAAATTGCTAAATAGTCTAAAAAGTTTCTAATACTCCTAAATGCACCTATAACATTTTATGTCACCCACAAACATAAAAGCATTGCATTATATATGACATTTACTCACACAAACCTTTTCAACATGAAAATACATGGATTTCTTATTATGCATGGTGATGTGTTCATAATCACAATATTCTCATGAAAAATACATGGACATATTAATCATTATCTTAATGCTTTAAAATGTCATTAAACGCATGTCATATATAATTCTAAGCATAAAATAGCTCATCAACATGAACATAGATAAGTACACTAACATTCATGGTGATGTCACCATAATTATATTATTTTCATGAAAAATGCATGAGCATATAAAACATGACAATCATGCATGAAAAGAAAATAAAATGCATGTATCATACATGGAGTAACACATGAGTAGAATGAAAAGTCAAAATGAAGTTGCATCATGGAGAAAACTTAATGAAAATCACATAAAAACTAGAAAACGTAGCATAAAACACTTGGAAAATAAATTTTCCTAATGGAAACTTGGTTTCTATAGAACTTGTAACCAAAAAAAAAAAAGAATGAACAACAAAATATAGTAATCTAAGGTTCCACTTTAAGATTTGGTTATAACTTGTTTCTTACACCTTGGCATAAACCATCCTCTAAACATAGCTTAGGACCGTCAAGCTCTTATAAATGAGAAAAAAGATGCAAAAATGAAGACAAAAGATAAGAGAAAACACCTTATGCAAAAACTTAAAGTTATCACTCTTCATTTCTCTATTTGTCATTTTTTCATCTCTTTTTTTTTGCTCTCTGGTTTTTGTTAGCTCAAAACTGATTAGTCTTCATCCAGTGAATATCCCTAAGATGATTTTAAGCTCCTTTTCGCTAATCATCTTATCCTCATGCAAGTTTATCCGTATCTTGACAACTCACCTAAGCTTGCTTGCAAGTAATCTCTCTACATGGCTACGTAAACTAATCAAGGGCTTAAACTCTTCTAATGGGGCATGATTTCAGCTAATTTGGTTAAAAATCTTAGCCGCATGCCCTTAATCAAAACTTAAATAGCTATATCTTGGTTCTATGCCAAAAAAAAGTTTAACTCAACCCAAAATAGCACCTCATGGAATGTCAACTAAGCTAGACTCGAAATGGTTAAGATACAATCAAACTAGATGCTTTTAGTTTTTAAACACAATTAGAACATTAAACTCATTTATTCTAAGCTCTTTCAAGCTTTAATGCTTAATCAATGTGAATGGTTCTCATGCTCTTGTTTTAAAGTTAAAAATTTTTATGAATGATTTTTCATTAGGTTATGAAATGATCCAAGAACATTAGAAAGGTGAAATGCGAGAAAGGATAGGTAAAATAGCTTGTCCGTGGTGAAAATTTTCATGCAGCATCAACACATGGATGTTTGTATTGATAGAGGTGCTTCCCAAAACCAAAAAAACTTGAAAAACTCAACATTACATCGATACAAAGCACATCGTATCAATACAATGTGCATGTTATTGATATAGCATTCTCTGTATCGATACACATGCATGTTCCAAGTTTGTAAAAAACAAAACCTAATGATGTATCCATGCATGAAATACATCGATACATCTTTGTCAAATTCATGAAAATGAATTTTTTTTAACATTTTTTCAATATGATCCTTAGGCATTTCAAACCTTCCCCAAAAAAACTTTTGCTTGGCACTGTGTCACCTAAAAGTGTTTAGTGACACAGCAGCCAACAATTGTCCCTATTTTTAATTTTTGTTATTTTATTTTATTACCTTTCAATTAAGTCCCTGGATGTCAGAAATTGGTCAGGGAAGAGAGGTGGGTGTATTTCATCTGATGTCTCAAATAACATTTATTTCTCTTAGAAAAGGCCTAGATGGAATTAGGTGTCTACAATGTCTAAAATGTTGTGCTATATAATAAAAATTTTAAGTTTAGCCACAAAGCATACACTTGCATTTTCACATTCTCTCGTTAGCCAAAAATCTTCTATTCTTATAGGTCCCCAAAGCAGCCATTAAAAACCCTCTATTCCATTAATTTTGTCTTTATAAAACTCCCTCCGTTAATAGGATAACCCTTAAGGTCATTCTTCTCCACCTTTTTTTGTTAATCAATAGCAAAGAAAAAAGTGAGTAAGAAACTCATTAAAAGCTCAGAGATTTTCTACTTAACAACAAAGTAGGGAAGCTTCTTGGTATACCTTATGTCCTTTCTCTTTTTATTTTCTTTTTTTTGCTTTATCATGCGTTTTATGGCCTTGGTTACAACAATATTAAGGTTCTTGATGCTTTGTTGATATCTTGATATAATTCTTTTATGATGACCATGTTTATGGACTTCATTTGTCTTAAAATTATGTGTTGATGTTGTCTTGAAAATTCCAACATGTTTTTTCTTGCCTACATATTTCTATATCATTTTCCATGTCATAATTTTTTATGTCATTCATGAAACCAACATGTTCATGTATTTTTTTCTTCATTTCCTTACATTTTATCATCTTTTCCATATCTAAATGCCATATCTGATAAATTAAGCATGTTTCATGTGTTTATTATCATGAATGCCATATTTTAGTTCACTACATGTTTGTCAGAATGTTTGCTTAATGCATGTCAAAGTCTATTTTTATAAAACCCCCACGTTAAATCCATATAAACTTCAATATAATAGGATTAATATTGATTTAATGTTTTCTATCATTTGGTTTTCCAATCTTGGTGATAAATCAAGCTCTTCATGTTTGGATTCAAGGTCAAATGAGGCCAAATATTTTGATTTTCAAAAGCAAAATTTGCCTTTGAATTTTCTTCAAATTGTTTTATCATGCCATGCCCTTTTGTGGGTATGCTACAACATAAACAACGAAAGGGAAGGGGCCACCTTAGGGTCATCCCTTGGTTGGGATTCATATTATGCATGATAAAGTAAAAGTCGAAGGGAGGACTATCAGATAAATCACCCATCCAACCGATCTTGGATGGCCATTATGAAATAACCATGACTAAAAGTCACCACCAGTCATTTTAGGTTAGGTATTATCAGATACCTACTAAAACTAATGATTCTGAGTTATGAAACTTGAAATATCGATTTTGCGAACTATGTATAGCAGAGTTTATTTTAAAAAGGTTTAAGAATTGATTATGTGCGTGGAAGGATTAGCACCCTCACGATGCCTAAAATTGGTACCATCTAGCCATAAATTATCGAAGTCTTGATTTTCCTTGGTTTTTTATGTGATCTTTATTTATGTGTAACCCCCTTCTTATAAATACAAATTTTTAAATATTAAATTCGAGTTTTCATGATAAAAGTTTAATTAATATCTCTCTATGCAACCTAAGAAGGAGGATAAACATAAAAGATTCAGTAAAATGAGATCCAAATTAATTTAAAAATTGATACTTTATGTCAAGCACTGGAGGGATACTTATGTAGAACATTGCCATAGATTTTATGAAATTTGATTTTAAAAACACGGATGCAAAATCATCATGGAAAAAGGAAACATGTTAGTAAGGCACAAAAGAACATAAGAAAAGTTGCATTATAAATTAATATACAAAAGCAAAAGAAGGGAAGGACAGTCGAGATGTATCTCATAATTGACCTCCATTGTTGAAGAATAACTAAATTGACAATTTTGAGACATGTTTGAAATCAATGGTCATCTTAGGCATGAAAAATTTTATAAGAAAAGGTCTAGAGAGCCTAGGGACAAGAAAACTTAAATTTTAAATGAAGTTTTGAAAAGCAAGTTGGAATATCCCCTTGGAAGGAATGAGGTTGAAGAATACCCTTGGAAAAGCGGGGTTGGAATATCCCATTAAAGAAAACGGTGTTGGAACATGCCCTCAAAAAAAAAAGATTTTAAATGGTTTTTAAAAATCAAAATTTTTGAAGAAAATAGATTTTAGAATGGAAACTCAACTTTTTAAATAAGAAAAGGAGATTAATTTTGAAAACATTTATTTATTTTAATTCAAGTCTAAAAGGACCTACATCATGACTCATAACTCTATGAGGGAAACCATTGAATACATTTCAAATCATCCTAATGACTAGAAAAAATGGTCCTGGAAAATCCAAGTGAATTTTCTTTAGTTCAATAAAAACAAGGGACAACATCGTGCTGTCCATTTTCTTGAATGTATCTTAGTTTGGTTTGATGGTTCCCTATGGCAAATGAGGTACCATTGGAAACTTAATAAGGTTTAATATAAAAATTCTTTAAAAATCATAAAAAATTGATTGATAGGCAAAATTAATTTTTGAAACCAATTTTGAGTTAATGCCTATAGACACCTCATTTTGTCTGAGCCAAAATTTAGTGACCTGAGCAAATAAAAAGGGGCGATAATTGTTGGGTGCTAACAGCGCGTAATGAAAAAGTATTTTTGGAGAGGCTACCCGAGTCATCTTAGTAGGTATGTAATCTAATTCGAGGAACCTAAGGTATATGCAAGTCATGCTAAGTGCATTAGTACTAACACGAGGCTTTTATGTTGTAAAAATTTTGAATTTTCATGTTTAGTATCGATACATCAAGGCAAATTTGCCAAGTTCGAACCGTTTTCAACCTTTGCTCCAATGGACTTAAAACTCAAATTCAACGCGATTTTCATGTCATAAACCATCAAAAATCATACCAAACTCAGATATTCAGGTTGCTAATTAGATTACAACATCTTTTTTCATATTTTGGCCAAAATCAAATCAAAAAAAGACATTCACATTAATTGACATGAACCCATGGCGGCAACCACTTCAATCTGCTGGCAGTAACCAATTGCCCACTCCATTAGCTGAATCATCACCAAATCCTGACCATTTTCCCCCTAATCACTTTAGCAACCAACAACCACAATTATGGTTTGAAGAAAAAGCCAAAATGCCTTAATTTTTGGCTTAAAAATGTTACCTATAAAAGGGACAATCAGATCAGATCTTAAGGGCTTTTTTTTTAGCAACTTTCAACCTCCCAAAACACTCTTCCATTTGAACAAAACAAAAACCTCGTAGCTCCCTAGCACCCCTTAGGAAACAACCCCAAACACTTTGCTTCCTATAACTACATATCTCAAAATTGCCTCCCCTTATACTATAACCAGTTAGCTTCATTCCTTTTTCATTTTTTACTAGTTTATAGCCTGGAAAGAGAAGAAATCGCACTTACATTCATAGATTCAGCAAGCAAAATAGATCTTGCTACTTCGTTAGTATATTTTCTTAACCTTGCACTTTTATTTTCTGTTTTTAACATCTTCTACATTTTAGTGAACCCCTCATGTTTTCATAACCATTTTAGGACCTTTCATGCATTTTGTGACTTTGCTTGTGGTAGACTTTAGGATTGTGATGCTATAAGTTTCCCATGTTACTCTAAAATGCCATGCTACACTTTTGTCATTTGCATAACTAATTTTCATGCACTTCTTTGTCATGATTTCATGTTTTAATCATGCATAAACTTAAGCCTAACATGTTCTAAGTATATACGTGCATTTCACATCATTTAGCCAAATCTCATGGGCATAATGTAGCATTGAAATTTTAGCACACATATGTTTTGCTATTAGCTTGCGTTTTGGCACCATATCATGCTTCCATGACATCACTTTTCATTCACACTTGCTGATCAAGACACCCTTAGAAATGTGCATATTCTTCATGATTTCTTTGTTTGAATGCATGCTTGATAGTTGGTTTAAAATTTGATTTTGCAAACCCCCTAAAGAAGTTCATGGTGCCTCTAACAAATGGAGATCACCATGGGCTCAAGATTTCTGTAATCAATTATCACATCTTGAGGGTAAATTAAATTAAAGTTTGGGTCCATGGTGAAACACACATGTACATTCTGATTTCCATAACAATTTTTTTTTTTAAGTTTGCTTAAGCCTTGGTTTTAGTTTAAAAACATAGTAGAGGTGTGAGGGCTATGGGCTATCCCCTTGTCCTAAATTACTCTAGAAGGGCATGGATAAGCTTAAAAAGTCCATAGCACCATTTTTTTTGTTGATACAGACATTCGGATGTCCATGATTTGTGTTTCAACATCAAAAACCATAAAAACCACTCAACCTTCCCATGTTTTGCATTGGCAATACTACAATGTAATCTTGAAAAATCATTTTAAAAATATAAACAAGTCTTTGGGGATCTTACAATATTTTTCCTTGAAAGTACACTGAACCAGCTTTCCAACAGCACTTTATTCATTCCTGGATCATTCCCAATAGAGGATTTATTATTTTTTGAAGTTTGGTTGCCTAAAATCTTAAGGAACAACAAATAATAATCCGTTTGGGTTAATCTAGCCTCTCAAACGATTTTTCAAGATTTTTCAAGTATTTTTACTAAAACATTTACAAAAATCTTTTTCTAGAATGGTATGGCTTGCAATTTAATAATTTCAATTGAGTTTGAAATGATTTTTCAAATCTGCCACACCAACTCCCTTGCATGCTCTACCTGTGCTAAAACAGAACTAACTTCAAGATTTAATTTCACCTAAAAAGAGATTTTTTAGGATTTTTCAAACATTTTTATTTCAATCCTTATCGAATTACCTGTCTAACTGTACCTCACTTATTCCCAGAGGCCTTCGAACAAACTTGCAAAAAATTTAGGAATAGGGATAGCACGATGCTACACTCTATTTTGAGATAAAAAATTTGTCATAATTGTCCCAAATTAGTTCGAAGTACAAGTACAACCAAACTTTATATCTCGAGTCATTATACCGAGACCAAGGCTAAAAAAAACACTTAATTAAATTTTTTTAATTTTAAAATTCTTTCTAAAAACATAAAAAGTTTTCATCGTTGGGGATACTCCAACCTCACATATCCGAATGGATACTCCAACCTCACTCTTCTTGTCTGCCATCCAAATCATTGTGAATGCTTTCAAGTCTTTTACTCCCTCAAAATTTTAAATCTCCATACTTAAACATTAAAGTTTTCATCGTTGGAGATACTCCAACCCCACAAATTTGAGGGGATACTATAATCTCGCTCTTTTATCATTTGCCACCTAAATCATTTTAAACAATCTAAAATCTTTTTTCTCATTCAAAATTTTAAATCCCCATAGAGTCCAAATGCATCTCGAAGTTGCCATATTGATTATTTTATCGATAATCAAGGGTAACTATGAGACACACTTCGATCATCCCATTCTTTTATGCTTGCCGGTGCATACATAATTTAAAATCAAATTTTGAAAATTTTTAAGGCAATGTCTCATATCGGTATCTGTCTAGTGCCTGACATGAGATTTTTTTTCCCAAATAAACTTGAATTTAAAAAAAAAAATTATGTTTTGCCACTCTTTTGGGTTACATAATGATACCAAATTGTTTTTTATTAAAATCAGGTTTACATTTTATCAAAATTCATGCATTAATAAAAGGATTATATATAAATAGAAACTTAACAAAGTTGAGGAAATTCAAACCGAATATTATATGGATATAAGGTACCAATTTTGGGTGATGTTAGGGTGCTAATCCTTCCCCACGCATAACCGACTCCTACACCCACTAATGAATTCTAAAGTACGCAGACTATAAAATCAAATCTTTGAGTTTCATAACTCAGGATTCTGATTTCAATAGGTGTCCAATCACACCTAGCCCCAATTGATCGATGGCAACTCCAATTTTTTGATTATTTTGTAATAACCATAAAAGACCAATTGAATGAGTGATTCATCCGATGGTCCCCTTTTTATCTCATGCACTTAATATTTTCCATCACGCTGCAAACCCCTAATCGCGAGAGGTATTAAGTCAGGCGTGCCTCATTGCCTATCATCGGGGATGAGCGCACGTTGCGACAACTTGGCAACTCTGTTAGGGACTTCTTAAGCGAGTCAAGCTTAGAATTGTCCATATTTGATTCGGTTGTTGATCTTCTTGGACTTTTAGTTACTATTTGACTATAATTCTTTCCATTTGTTTTGTTAATCATTGACCTTTTTCATGCTTACTTGTCTTTTGATGGGTGATAGGGCCTCTTCTATTGGGTAATTTTTGCTCACTATGTGTTAATAAGGACTAAACAAAAGGTTTGTTGTTTCCCAACACACACGAAGCACATGCAGTTGCATTAGACTCTCCACCATATTTTCCCTTGGGAGAGAATAAAACCTGATATCTAGGTGGGAGTGAGCTATTCACCTCTATGACAGTCACCATCCCATGGGGCTAGCAATACCTTCTGTGGTGTAAATTACCTATGCTTTCATGATTAATAGTCCACATGGGTATAGGTAAATACATCCACTTAAATCGAACCTTTTTCACCAAGCCTACAATGGGCCCAGGATTGGGGTGCCTTGGCAGTCCCTTCCAGACAAAAGAGCGATTTGGGAGCCAATTTAGGTGTCATCCCAACCCCATATAGCGTGCCATACAAGTCAAAACCATGTCAAACTATACCGAAAAGGTGTTAGAATGACCCGGAGAGTAGGACACTTGGGGAAACACTTCTTACCCTTTACTTCATTATGTTTTTATAATGACATAGGTATGATGTCATCATAGTTCTTATTTTTTCCCCTAAAACATTGTACCATCAAGAGTCATATGGCACCTCGTTATACTAAATGCTAACATTTTTAGGTGAAATGCGCAAGTGTTGATACCTATATTTTTGACCCCAACAACTTTCAATAAAATACAATGTGCCTGTGTAGGTCATCATGTTGTCTGATTGATGGCTTAACACTACCAACTCTTAGACTCAGATGCACTGTTATGCTATTCGTGTCTTTTTCAATTCCCTCAGTCAACCTTAAAGCTTTTTGCTGCACATCCTTAGGGGTAACTTTTATTTTGTTCACCTTTAATTTCATTATTGTATTAGTTGATTTTTACCTATTACTAAAATTAATGACTCTTTTTTGTCCGTTTTCATGCATTACATTATTGCATTACATTTTGAAGCAATCAGTAAAGCGACAATGTTTTTTAGGAAATCTTGTTATGGAACAACCACAGGGAATGATAGTGGAAGCATATGATGTGGTCAGAAAGAGGTCAAAGAAAGATTAGCAAACTCGAGGAGACTATTTGAAGCCCAGGTACAAATCCTAAATCCTGGAGCAAGTCAAGCTTACATTTGGATAAAATGAACTCAATTTTCTGAGGAACATATGGAATCGATGGGATCACACTGAGAAAGAGCTTTTGACACAAAAGTATGGTTATGTTGCCTATTTGCTCTACATTCAAATTGATAATCCATTACTTCAGGCTATCGCATACTTTTGGAATCCTACCTATAGGTGCTTTACTTTCAACCAAAAGGATTTGGTTCTGACTGTGGAATAGTATGCCGCTCTGATCAATCTTAAAGGGGTTTATTCCGATAAGATCTACATGAAGGCTTCCAAACTGCCACCTTTCAAGAGATGGCTAGCTTCCATTCTTAATGTTCTAAAATAATGTGTAGGACTCATAAAAGTAAAAAAGGCAATAGTGAGTGTATCCTGTGGGATGCAATAAGCTTGGTGATGGTAGATATATCTAACCCAGAAAAATTCAGAGATGCTTTCACCTTGGCCATCTATGGATTGGTACCTATTCTAAAAGTCTTGGGACACATAAAGGTAGCAATGGTTGATCTGTTTTCCAAATTATGGCATTACCCTGGCACCTGCCATCCTCACTGAGACTATCAAGTCTCTTTCTTATTATAAACAAGAGGGAAGTCGTTAGTTTCTAGAGTGTGTTCCTCTCTTATACATATGGCTCCATAGTCACTTTCGAGTTAAAACTAATAAAATGTTGCGTCCTTATATAGACGACTTTGGCCCCATCACTAAGTTTCTTGGGAAGGGTTGGACATCAGGAATGACTCGAGAAAAATGGATTGAAAAGCTCTAAAATTTACATGCAAGCAAGATAGTTTGGAAAGTTCCTTAGATTATACCAGACTCATTCATATACAGATTTGGGAATTAAGAGTGATTCCCTTTAATCAGTATTTGGGGAGGTATTACTTATGCCCTGTTTATGGCTTTGCAACAATTTGATTATGTGTAATTCATCCCAGCCACATTCAGTCTCGATGATTGAAACTTTAACTATGGTGGGATGAACTACTTGAGCAAGGTGCAAGCAATGTTCAATGCTTGGAAATGGGCCTATCGCATCGAACTACAAATGAGTGAAAACAAAGTGACCCTAATATATGAGAAATGGATAGTTAGGAGGATTAATAATACCTTAGAGCTATCAAATGATGGATTGGCCTAAATACTAGTTGATGAGTTTCCTTCTGAGGTAGAACTTCTAACAAAAGAATTCGCACAAGAGAAGGATAAACTCAAGTAAGAGATCATGCGATTAAAGGAGAAAAAGAACAATATGAAGTTTGAATGGCAGATCCAGAATAGAAAGTTTGAAGACATCATCAAAGAGAAGGATTTTGCCAATGAACACCTTCACAATCTCCATGAAAAATGTAAGGCCCTCTAGCTTAGTACTAAGTATCGAGGAATCAATAAGTCTCTAATCGAATGGAAAGCTAAGATCACTGCCCTCGTTCAGGAGCTAAATTCATGGGAAGATCGAGCCAAGATAAATGAAGAAAAGCTTACCAAAGCACAAGCAGCTCTACTGACCGATTAAAAGAAGTATGAATGGCTAAAAGCTAGGGGCACCTCTTAAGTCTAGAAAAGGACGAAAATGAAGTACTGCTATTAAGGATCCAATAATTGGAACAATTTTTTTAGACTAAACAAGTCAAGTATGATACACTATTTAGGACATTTGAAGAAAGAAAGCAAGAGTTACACTACCCATGGATCAAAGCGAACCAAGCTCATAAGGCATATCAGAAACATCTTGAATATCTCACCAAGTAAATCCAAGTAGCCTAATCTAAAGCGGATGATATGGTTGAATGGACTCGATCATTACGGTAGGATTTCATCCCCATTGAAAGGCATGGATAAGAAATGCTTAGCTATTTTGAGGATGTAATTCATCAATATAATAGCCTCTATTATTCCATATTTAAGCAAAGATATAATAAAAATTTTATCAATACAAGATTTATGTTGAAGCTATTGCCAAAACCCAATTGTCTCTCGTACATTTGCCCTTAGTTTTAAATTTATGCTTACACCAATTTCGTCATGTAAACTCCATACATGAACATAATTGCATTTCATTGGCATAAAAAAACATCATACTCATCATGAGCATATCATATCATAAAGTCTAATCCAACATACCTAAAAATGATGTGAGGTGTTTTAAAAGACAAAATCAATCCCTTGACACCGATATAATACTTGAAGTTGTCAAAAAGCCATAGAGAATGATCACCAGTCTCACATTGAAAGGTTAGAGTTCATGTATAAGGAATCCTAGGAAAAGATGCTCCGAAAGAATAACAAATTGCAAGAACAAATTATGGAATTGACAAAATTAATGGCTACTTCTTTGAAAGAGTAAGGACAGGCAAGTACTAGAGAGGCAACCCATAGTGGTGGCATTGAGGCCACCAATGCTCATAAAAGGGCATCCCAGGAATAATGACCTATAGCACCAATCCCCACAGCTCTATCAGTTTAGCCTTTCATCTATGTAAACCCGACAGTCGTGACACAGATAACTCCCGATATCATGCCATAGGTGCCTCACTAACTAATCCCATGGTTTCGGATCTTGACGAGCAAGCTGAGCAAGAAAAAACCAATGACCCAAAGCTGTCTATAACTAGTGAGGAAGCAAACAAATACCAATTATTGGAAAAGTGTTCGCAGGCCATAAAGAGGAGTGATAAATGTGGAATCATAGATGCTAAATCTTTAGGTCTAGTTTTCAATGTTGTCATCCCACCCAAGTTTAAAGCTCTAGAATTCAAAAGGTATAATAGAAGTAACGACCCTACGGCTTGTTTACAAATGTATTGTTAAAAAATGGCCAGATACGAAAACAATGAGAAATTGTTAATTCATTGTTTCTAGAATAGCCTTACTAGTGCAGTAATCCGTTGGTACATTGAACTTGATTAGACAAAGGTCCAAACATAGGTAGATCTAGCTCAAACTTTTCTGTACCAATATAAGCACATGTTCGATTAGGCACTGGACCATTTATCTATGATAAATATGGAGAAGAAATCAATAGAGAGCATTAGATAATACGCCCAACGATGGAGGGAAGAGGCTACACAAGTTCATCCTCCTCTAATAGAAAGGGAAATAACTACCACATTCATCAATACGCTTGAGCCCCTTGCTATGAGAAGTTGGTTGGAAGCATGACCAAGAATTTTACTCATACGATGATATCAGGCGAAATAATTGACAATGCTATAAAAAATGGAAAGATATCAGAAAGAGAATCATCAAGTGCAGCCAAAAAACCTGCCATCAAAGGCAAAGAAAAAGAATCTAATGCCATCAGTAAAGATAGCCCAGCTAAGTTACCTCAAAATCCATAATAAAGGGTAGGTGTGTACTTCCTCAGCCCAGCAAACTCACACTATAAGCCTTACCCAACATTGCAACTAGTGTATGCTACCGGGTACAATTCAATGGTCAATTTACCATCAACTCCCATTTAGAGTGCTTTCTGGAATGCTTAAACCTTCAGTTAGAATAATACTAATGCCTAGAGCAACCAACGAGTTTCGCAGAGGCAAAACTTTAATCTGCTACCCTACTCCTACAAGGAAATATATTCTCAAATTTTGGCTGGTCAACTAGTAGCTCAAATCTTCATGCCCCCTAACACGTCCCCTTATCCCAAGTGGTACGATAAAAGTGCCCATTGTGAATACCACCCAAGGCGCATGGACATTCCATCAAAAATTGTACCTTATTCAAAAGAAAAGTACAATATCTAATAGATTAAGGGGTCATCAAGATCAAACAAGGCCCGAGACTGAACGTAGGAGCTAACCCACTACCAAACCACACTAAAGCAAAAATAAATATAATTATCAAAGAAAAGGGTAGATGGGTTAAGAAAACTATTGGAGAAGTGAGAATGCCAATGGAGAAAATATGGCATGTCCTTGTAAAGGCTGGAAGGGTAGCAGAAAAAAGGTATCAGAGTAATAAGTTTGTAAAAATTTGCTGTTACTATGGATAAGGTCACATTCTACAACAATGTTTAGAATTTCAAAAGCTCCTCCAAGAAATGATGGATCACTCTAAAATTAAGTTTTATAAGAAGCAGGATAAGCACGATGCCTAACCTGCTAATACTATTAACGAAGGAGAATTCCCAAAAGTTTAGTTCTCAAAATTCCTCTCTCTAATGAGCATAAAAAAAAAGGATGATGAAAACTTCAGGCAATACGCCTCAAGATGGGTGGAGGAAGAAGCATAAATCCATCCCTTGTTAACATAATGGGAAACAATTATCTGATTTATCGGCACACTGCAAAACCTCTACCATAAGTATGTAATGGAAAATTTTTTAAAGAACCTCGCCGATACAGTCATACTCTATGGAAAAATTGAAAATAGCATTAAAGATAAGGGGAAGGCAAAGCTAAAGGATAAACTAAGGCTAGGATATGACAATGGAGCTAGCTCATCTCAAACCCAAGCTGAGCCGAAAAAGATAAGCATCCCAGATGATTTCCAGCTTATAAGAAACATTGATAAAGTAAAGACCCTGATGGATTTTATTTGGAGAACTTTTTATGCATATTAAACTAAATAGGGTCGAACAAGCAAAAGAAAAACAAGATAACTTCTGCGACTTTCATGCAACTTTTGGTCATCCACTCTGATTATGCAAAAAGTTTCGCGCAAGGGTTCAGAGGTTAATGGATAAAGGCCTAAATGAATTCTATGATAAAGATCAAGCCTCATGTGCGAGGTCATCCTATACCCAATTGTCCATTAATGCTAGGAAAAAGGAAGAAAAGAACCTTTCCTATAGGATCGATAAGCCATTGGTCATATACGTCAATCGACCAATTATCACCGTAACCTTTTTTGCTTCAGCACCTAAAATGGTCTTTTAATCTCTAGCTCTCTCTCCATACAAGGATAATCGAGTAGTTCTTTGGAAGTATAAAAGCAAAATGCTAACCATAAGGGAATCAAGTCAATAGATGGCTAGTGTTGACCTTTCGTGAGTCAATCATTTAACCCACAGTGGTAAGTGCTATGCCTCGGTGGCACAAAAAAATAAAACTCAGAAGAAGGATGCTTCCATCTTAACACCGACCATGATGATGACATAGAAAGAAGGAAAGCTTGTAGCTATTAAGGAACCAGTCAATGAGAAATAGGCCACAGAATTCCTTAAATTCATTAAGCACAATGAATACAGTATCGTCAATCAATTGAACAAACAACTGGCAAAGATATCAGTACTTTCGCTGCTCTTGAACTCTGAGGCCCAAGAAATGCCTTGTTGAAAGTTTTAAATGAAACATATATGCTGCATGACATTTAATTGGTCAGTTGAATTGGCTAATAGGCAACATACCGTAGATAACAACATATCCTTCAGTGATGATGAAATTCCTAGCGAAGGTAGAGAAAGTTATAAAGCACTTCATATTACCACTTATTGCAAAGGAACCATGCTACCAAAAGTCTTGATTGATAGTGGGTCAGTATTGAATGTCATGCCTATGGTATGCTTAATTAAGCTCCCAATTGATGCTTCACATATCAGGCATAGCCACACAGTGGTAAAGGCATTTGATAGGACATGTTAAGGAGTTATCAGGAACATCACCATCCTCTTTCAAATCAGGCCATTCATTTATAAGATTAATTTTCACGTGATGGACATTTTTCTATCATACAATTGCCTATTAGGAAGGGCTTAGATTCATTCGGCAAGGGCAATGCCTTCATCGTTTCATCAAAAATTGAAATTTATAATTAAAAACAAAGTGGTGAGTATCGGAGGAAAAGAAGACATCATTGCTACCACTTCCACATATGCTCCCTATGTCGAACCTAATAAACATGTCTCAGAATCATCCTTTCAGTCCTTTGAATTTGTAAATGCTACCCATGTTGGGGAAGGATTACCAGTGACCAAGCCCCATTGGTCAAGGAGTACATATTGAGCCTGAAATTAACTATAGGCAAAGGTGTTCAAGTCAGAAAAGTACTAGATAAATGTCTCTAGGGCATTACCAAAGCTTTTAAGGTCACTTACAAAGCTGACAAGTGTAGGCTAGGATTTAAACCTAGTGAACAATAACAAAAAAAGCAGGCTCAGAGGGCTCATGAAAAGAGAATTGCTAGGTTGCTAGGTCAAAGTTTGGGATTGAAACCCATGGCCGTCCCACCATTAGGAGATAGTTTTCATTCAGCAGGGTACACAAATCCAGAGCCAAGAAAGAATATCGAAAATGCCTTAGTCATCTTAAACCATGCAATGAGAAACATCAGCATCAATGCCATTGAAGAATCAAAAACATCCACTAACTGGGAGAATAGCCTGTATGACCCAAGATTTATTTCTAACGTTTGGACTGTGTCTGAGATACCTGCATTGTTTAAATTTGATTCAAAGTAATGCCATGAACATAACCATGTGCTTCTACACAAGAGCATTGTAGATCCTTTGTATGGGCTTTTTATTGAGTATTATTAATAAAATAATCAAGTATTATGTGTTTTATTCTGTGTCTTCATTTCATCTTCTTTCTGAACTTCTTATACATGTTTTTCACCCATATAGGCTTTTTTTTTACATTTACAGGTCCTCAAACAAAAATGACATGAATAATCTCATTGAGATTCTAAGGGTTGATTTTAAGCAATCGAATTGCGTAGGTGAGGTCAATTTTGAGTCAGATTTGTTGAGATTGATGAGCAAGAGGAAAGACGAATCTTGCCCCACGAAGAATTGATCGAGATCATAAATCTAGGAACTGAAGAAAGCCAAAAGGAGATTAAAATTGAGACTTCCATAAACCCTTCCACTCATGCTAAGTTGATAATTCTCCTTCAAAAATTTTGGGATTTTTTGCATGGTCTTACCAAGATATGCCTGGATTCGACACAAACGTAGTAATGCACAGATTGCCCCTGAAGCCTAAATGCAAGCTGGTGTAACAAAAGTTACAAAGAATAAAGCCAGATATGTTGCTAAAGATCAAAGAATATGTGAAGAAACAGTTTGAGGTAGGATTCCTCGAAGTGGCCAAATACCCTGAGTGGCTAGCCAACATAGTCCTTGTGCCTAAGAAAGATGGAAAAGTGTGAATGTGCATAGACTGTAAGGATTTAAATCGAGCTAGCCCGAAAGAGAATTTTTTTCTACCCTATATCGACACATTAGTAGATAATACTGCCAAAAATTCCCTATTTTCTTTCATGGATGGATTCTCGAGGTATAACCAGATCAAAATAGCACCCGAGGACATGGAAAAGACTATTTTTGTGACCATGTGAGGGACATTTTGCTATATAGTTATGCCTTTTAGACTGAAAAATTCCCTATTTTCTTTCATGGATGGATTCTCGGGGTATAACCAGATCAAAATGGCACCCGAATATATGGAAAAAACTACTTTCATGACCATGTAGGGGACGTTATGTTACAAAGTTATTCCATTTGGACTCAAGAATGCCGGGACAACCTATCAGAGAGTAATGGTAACCTATTCCATGACCTCATGCATAAAGAAATAAAGGTTTATGTAGAGGACATGATTGCCAAGTCACTAACAAAATATGAACACATTGCTAATTTGTGAAAACTCTTCAAAAGACTTATCAAATACCAGCTTAAATTAAATCCTTCCAAGTGCACATTCGGTGCTGCATCTGGTAAACTCTTGGGCTTCATCATGAGCAAAAGAGGAAAAGGAGTTGACCTGGATAAAGTAAAGGCCATTCAAAATCTAGAACCACCTCACACCCAAAAAGAGGTGAAAAGTTTTCTAGGAGGAGTAAATTACATAGCCAGGTTCATATCCCAACTAACTGATAAATGTGACCCGATCTTCCATCTCTTTTGAAAGCAAAACCCAGGGGAATGGAACGAAGAGTGTCAACAAGCTTTTGACAAGGTTAAGCACTATCCAATAAATCCATCGGTGTTGGTACCACCAGTTTCCAGTCGATCTTTGATCTTGTACTTATATATTTTTGATAAATCCATGGGATACGTACTGGGGTAGCATGATGAGTCAGGCAAAAAAGAGCAAGCCATTTATTACTTGAGTAAGAAATTCATAGAGTGCGAAAACAATTACTCTACAATTGAAAAACTATGTTATGCTCTAGTGTGGACCACTTAAAGACTAAGACAGTACATGTTGTACCATACCACATGGCTAATTGCAAAGCTTGATCCCATCAAGTACCTATGCAAAGTTCTTACCCTTTCAGGAAGATTGGCTCGATGGCAGATTTTGCTCTCAGAATATGATATTGTTTACATGAACCAGAAAGTCATCAAGGGTAGTGTAGTAGCAGATTTCTTGGCTAGTTGAGGGACAACCGATCATGAATCACTAAACTTTGAGTTCCTAAATAAAGATCTAATGTGCATATCTAAGGAAGAAAACCCTTCTAATTCTAGACTTTCATGGAAGATGTATTTTGATAGTGCTTCAAATGCATTGGGGCATAGAATCAATGTAGTGCTAATTTCACTCAAAGAAAACTACTACCCCTTTCACTGCTAGACTAAACTTTGATTACACCAATAACATAGCAAAATACGAAGCCTATGTCATGTGGCTCCAAGCTGCTATCGAAATAGGTGTCAAAACTCTTCAAGCTTTTGGAGACTCCGCTCCAGTAATATATCAAATCTGTAAAGAGTGGGAGACTTGAGATATTAAGTGATCAATTACAAGAAACTAAAAACTGAGTTAAAGCAAGAGTTCAATGAAATTAGCTTCCAATATCCCTCTAGGAAAGATAATCAAATAGCTGATACATTGGCAACCTTAGCCTCAATGTATAAAATAAACCGAGAATCAGAGGTCATGCCAATCCAATGAGTATTTATGAAGCCCCCGCACATTGCCAAAATATAAAGAAGGAAAAAGATCACTTGCCATAGTATCATGGCATCCGGTAATACATTCATAGTCAACAGTACCCTGAGTATGCTACTGAGACAAACAAAAGGACCATCAGAAGGTTAGCTATGGGTTTTGTTCTAGATGAAGAAATCCTATACAAGAAGACCCAAGGTTAAGTGTTCTTCGATGTGTGGATGCCTCTGAAGCAAAGAGGATTTTAGAAGAAGACAACAAGAGGATTATGGCACACATGCCAATGGGCACCGAATGGTAAAATAAATCATGAGATTGGGATATTATTGGTTAACCCTCAAAAAAGACTGTATCAATTTTACTCGCAAATGCCATAAGTGCCAGATCAACATAGATAAGATCCATATCTCACCAACACCATTACACGTCATGATAGCCCTTTAGCTTTTCTCTATGTGAGGCATGGATGTGATTGGATTGATCACACTGAAAGCTTTAAATAGCCATCGATTCATTTTAATAGTAATTAATTATTTCACTAAGTGGGTAGAGACTGTCTCATACACTAAAGTCACTAGATCGACTATACACAAATTCATCAAACGGGACATCATCTATAGATATGGGCTTCCTAAACAAATCATCATAGACAACGTGAGCAATGTGAATAACAAAATGATGCAAGTAGTCTGTGCCCACTTTAGGATCCAGCATCATAATTTTGTCCCTTATCGCCCAAAAATGAATGAGGCAGTCAAAATAGCCAACAAAAACATCAAAAAGATAGTTGAGAAAATGGTTGAGACATACAAAGACTGGCATAAGAAGCTACTCTTTGCACTACATGCCTACTGCACAATAATTTGAACTTCCATGGGTGCTAACCTATTTTCCTTGGTCTACAAAATGAAGGTGATGTTACCTATTAAAGTGGAAATTCCCTCCCTTCAGGTCTTAATAGAGGAACAACTTGAAAAAGTAGAACGGGTTAAGAATCGATATAAGCAGCTCAATCCCATTGATGAGAAAAGAATGGAATCTATTTGCCATAGGCAAGTGTACCAGAAGCAGATAATGAAAGCCTAAAACAAGAAAATCCATCCTCATCCATTTTACAAAAGGGATTTAATGCTTAAAAGGATCCTTCCTATGTTAAAGGATGCACAGGGAATATGGACTCTGAATTATGAAGGCTTGTATATGGTAAAACAGGTTATCACTGAAGGAGCTCTAATTTTGATAGAGATAAACAGCAAAGACTTACCCACTCCAGTCAATTTTGACTCTATGAAAAAGTACTATGCCTAAAAAATACCTTAGATGAAAACCCAAAATAGGCATCCAGGTAACCAAACATGCTTGAGTCAAAAACCCAAAAAGGGATTAGGGCAAACTAAATCGATTAGGAAAGAAAAGACAAAGTCTGTCAAGACTCAAGGTAAATAGTATAATGCAGTCTAATGTATTCATCCAAGATTGGTCCGTGTCAAAAGATCGATTGCTTTGGAAAGAACTCTTGAAATCATTGGTGGAGAAGTCATGTCAAGATCATCTGGGGCATGACCCCTTAAAAGTCCACTATCATCATTATCTCTAAATTTCTCATATCTTTCTTATGTAATATATACAAATTTTTTCCTCTTCCAATCTCTTTGCATCATATTGCTTCTTCAAATCTCATTAATTCATACCTTTGCTACATAATGCATTATGTTTGTATTTAATTAATAATGCTTGATAAATGATAAATCAATAACAGGATTTCCTGGTATTACATTAAAAATGATAAGAATGATGCAGGAAAATCTTCTCGCATCTAAATACGAAAAGCTTATCTTGAAAGCACACATTGTAAAATATTTTTATTCCTAAAATAGATTCCAAATTGCTTCCTATTACATCTTCTTCATCAAAAAAGAAACCAAGAACCTATGAATCTCCCAATCCTATGAATTAAACTTGGCATTGTGAAATCATCCAACCCTTATAGAGTCAATATAATTGGCAACCTCTAGTAAAGCTCAGATAACTTGCAACCCTCGATAGAGCCACGCTCTTGAACTTTTCTTCCTAACCATAAAAGTTGTCCTTGGTAAAGGTGTGTTTGTAAACTCTCCTCTTTGATCATAAGGGTGCTAATCATGTTAAACTACTTAAAATAGGGACAAAATTAAATAAGGTTCAAGATAAAGAGATAATTGGCATGATTTTCTATGCAAAACACCAAATTCGAGGCATTATGCCATATCCTAATTGTTGGATTAGACCTTTAAGCAAGGTTATTGCATTGCATCATCATGCATCTACGTCCCTATAGATCATATAGAAAATAAAAAAAGCCTCAGGTACAAGCTCCTGATTTTGAAAGTTCCTAATCGAGAAGAGCATTAAGCAAAGATCCTTGATCCCAAAAAATCATCGATCAAAAAGTTACTTGGGTAAGATGTTCTAGCTCAAACTTCTTGGCCCACAAAGAGCAAGACACTCTCTTTTTCCATTTTTATCCCTTTGTAATCCTCAAAGAACAGGACACTTTCTTTTTTTAATCCCATACGAGTTGGTAGCACCTTTTTAGTCCTCAAAGAGCAGGATGCCTTTTTTAAGCCCACACGAGCTGGTGGTACCCTTTTAGTCCTCAAAGAGCAACATGCCTTTTTTTAAGCCCACACGAGCTTGTGGCAACCTTTTAGACCTCAAAGAGTAGGAGACTTTTTTTTAAACCCAACTCTCTAGTAAAGAGGGCAAACCTTACAAAATTCAGTCAAACCTCTATCGGATCACTGCCAATACACTGCGCTTATCATAGCAATGTATTAATTAAAAATTTATTTCTTTGAAAGGTGTTTTGGTGGAGCATCATTCTACCCTGGACAAATGGTGTCTATTTATCTTTGCCCAGTTCCTGATTCTCAACAATAATCAAAGAGGGGCAGCTGTTGACACCTTATTTTGTCTGAGCCAAAATTTAGTCACCTAAAGAAATAAAAGGGTGCGGCGATCATCTAGTGCCAACAGCACCTGACAAAAAAGTATTCTTGAAGAGGCTACCTAAGTCATTTTGGTAGGTATGTGAGCTAATTCGAGGAGCCTAATGTATGTGCAAGTCATACTAAGTGCATTAGTATTGATCCGAAGCTTTATGTTGTCAAAAATTTATATTTTCATGTTTAGTATTAATACATCAAGGCAATTTTGCCTAGTTCGAACCGTTTTTAGCCTTTTTTCCAATGGACTTAAAACTCGAATTCAATGCGATTTTAATGTCATAAACCATCAAAAATCATACCAAACTCGAGTGTTCAAGTTGCTGATCATATTATAACATCTTTTCTTTGTATTTTGGCCAAAATCAAATCAAACAAGGACATTCACATTAATTGACATGAACCCATGGTAGCAACCACTTCAATCTACTGGCAACAACTAACCGCCCACACCATCAGCTGAATTCATCACCAAATTCTGACCACTTTCCCCCCAATCACTTCAGCAACTAATAACCATAACTATAGATTGAAGAAATTCCTAAAATGCCCTAATCTTTGGCTCAAAAATGTTGCCTATAAAAGGCATAATCATATCATATCTTGGGGGCTTCTTTTTCAGCAGCTTTTCAACTTCCCAAAACACTCTTCCATCTGAACAAAACAAAAATCCCATAGCTCCCTAGCACCTCTTAGGAAATAGCCCTAAACACTTAGCTTCCTACAACTACATACCTCAAAATTACCTCCCCTCATACTATAACCAGCTAGCTTCATTCTTTTTTCATTTTTTTTTACTAGTTTATAGCCTAGAAAGTGAAGAAATTGCACTTACATTGACAGATTTAGCAAGCAAAACAGATCTTGCTACTTTGTTGGCATATTTTCTTAACCTTACACTTTTATTTTTTGTTTTTAACTTCTACCTTTAGTGAACCCCTCATGTTTTCATGACCATTTTAGGACCTTTCATGCATTTTGTGACTTTGCTTGTGGTAGACTTTAGGATTGTGATGCTATAAGTTTGTCATGTTGCTCTAAAGTGCCACGCTATACTTCCATCATCTGCATAACTAATTTTCATGCACTTCTTTGTCATGATTTCATGTTTTAATCATGCATAAACTTAAGCCTAACATGTTCTAAGTATATACATGCATTTCACATCATTTTGCCAAATCTCATGAGCATAATGTAGCATTGAAATTTTAGCACACATATGTTTTGCTATTAGCTTGGATTTTAGCACTATATCATGCTTTCATGACACCATTTTTCATTCACACTTGTTGATCATAGACATCCTTAGAAATATGCATATTCTTCATGATTCCTTTGTTTGAATGCATGCTTGATAGTTGGTTTAAAATCAAATTTTGCAAACCCTCCAAGGAAGTTCATGGTGCCTCCAACAAATGAAGTTCGCCATGGGCCCAAGATTTCCATCATCAATTATCACATATCGGGGGTAAATTAAATTAAGTTTGGGTCCATGGTGAAACACACATGTAAATTCTGATTTCCATAACAAAAAAAATTTCTTTTTAAGTGTGCTTAAGCCTTGGTTTTAGCTTAAAAACATAGTAGTGCTATGAGGGCTAAAAGGATATCCCCTTACCCCAAATAACTCTAAAAGGGCATGGATGAGCTCAGAAAGTCCATAGCACCATTTCTTTATTGATATAGATGTTCGAGTTTTCGTGATTTGTGTTTCAATGTTGAAAACTGAAAAACCACTCAACCTACCCCTATTTTGCATTGGTGTACTGCAACCTAATCTTGAAAATCATTTTAAAAATGTCAATAAATCTTTTGTGGATCTTACGATGTTTGTCCTTGAAAGTACACTGAACCAACTTTCCCACGGCACTTTATTCATCCCCAGATCATGCCCGATCGAGGATTTATGATTTTTTGAAGTCTAGCTGCTGTCGCAACGTACCTCGGGGTGGATCCTTACGGATCTATGAGTGCGCACGACTTAAAATATTTTCCCGACTTGGAAGTGTCTTCTTGATTGAGACTATTCTTCGGTGTTGTGATAAGAATGAGAAAGTACAGATTCTCGACTTATGACACA
>JAQSVH010165808.1:0-23819 GCA_029448705.1 Adansonia digitata
TCCAAAGTTAGAAAGCTTGAGTTATCCCTAAGATTGGAGGACCAATTTAGTGAAAACATTAAATCCATGCTAGTCTCTATCTATCAGACATAGCATAGACTTAACTTGAAGGATTTTAGTTAAAAATCATATTTTTGTTGCCAACAAACACAAAAGAGAGGCATCAAGATAGCATTTTTAATCATGTAAAGCACATAAATGTGGCATATAAGGCAAACATATGCTAGAGTAACAAACAAGAAAACACTTTTACTATATGAAACATGCTAAAAATAGTAAGAAGTGCAAAGAAATGCATGAACCATTAAGAGGATGCTCATGTTAACATAAAAGATGGTATGAAGATGTGAGAAAGTATTTTCATGTCATGAAACAAATGGTGGATGATTTTTATAGCATCAAAGACATGATTTTTATGCCATCTAACGACAACAAAACATCTAAGCAACTTGAAATATCAAAGTATCATCAAATATTATTCATGGAAGATGGTGGAGAATGCTAAGAATAAATAAAACAGTAACTGTTCTTGTATGAGTCATGAAAAGTGTGAATTTTTGGCATTTAAGCAACATTAGGGCTTCAATAACTTAAGATGTCACCAAAACAAACTCAGAGATGTATCTTTTCCTAGAAAGGTCATTGCTTCATGGGTAATTAATTAGCTAGAATGATTTGATATGTATATGAATGCAAAATATATAGGAGAAAAGTATGGAAAATACACAATATATTTTGGAAAACTTTTTTTTGCTTATATCCTCAAAGCTATAACTTTTATGTTCCTATGGTTTTTTGTTGTCTAGTTTTAGCTCACTTTTCTTCTTGTACTTGCTATAGGTGAGTTAAAAAAAGTAGCCAAGATAAGTTTTTTGGTATCACAATGGATGGGGAGGACATTGGTGTAGAAAAAGATAGAAAATGGAGTTTTTGGAGGTTTTTTAGAAAAGCTACCAAAATTGAGTGTTTTCTTTGAAAGTTAGATCTGTTGACTATGTTATATGTTTCACTGAGCCAAAGTAGGCTCTTTTATATAAAAGTGCTCAACTAAGATTTTTGAAGCTAAAGCAAGGCCATTTTTTAGTTTCAGCCATATACCACGTGACAGCTCTAGACACTATGTTCAGCAGCCTTTATTTTGATTGGTTGCAACATGCAAGGTGGTGAAGTAGAAGGGTAGTGGCAGCTTATTGATGGGGAAAGGCTAAGCATGCCCTTCGATAAATTATGCTTTTCATGAAAATATCCAATTTTGTAGTCATTTTAGGCTTCAAAAATTAATTTGATCTAATCTTAAGTCTAATACTAATACTTTGTATGAATTTGGATTTTTTTAAGCAAAATGCATGGCTAAATTGAATTTCAACCTAAGGATGCAAAAGCTTAAAAATGTCACAAACTGAGCAATTTTGTTTGAATGTATCAATACATTGCATATTGTATCAATACATCCAGACAAAAAACCCAAAATATATTAATACAAGGAGGTTTGTATCGATGCATCCTCAGAATGTGTTGATACAATTATTTATGCATCGACAATTTTTTGTCCAAAAATTGAATTTTAGCTACTACCAAGCCTTGTATTGATACATTTAACCAATGTATCAATATAACCCCTATTTGTATTAACACAACCTATGAAATTTTGATTTTGATGACATGTAGGCCCCACATCGATACATAAAAGTCTAGTCATGCAAAGATGTAAAACTTATACATCTTTGACTTTTCATACCTTTTACCTAAGTCAAGAATGATAGGGAATAGGTCCATGTTCATCTTGTCGACGTTCCACATGCTCGGCCTCTACAAACTTCAGATGATCTGAAGGGCCAAAGTGCGCTTGACTTAAAAAAAGATAATGATGTTTGACATGAAGGAGAAAAAGGCCATCAGATGAATTGCTCATCCAACTAGTCTTGGATGGCCACCATAAAGTGGACATAAACTTGGAGTCGCCATTGATCATTTTAAGTTAGGCATGATCAGATGCCTATTGAAAATAATACCAAAGATTTGTTGTTTTGGGTTCTGGAGTTGGTTACATGTGGGGAAGGATTAGCACCCCTATAATGCCCAAAAATCGACACATCTAATTATATCTTACTTGAATCTCGATTTCCTCAGTTCCATTTTTATCATTATTAAAATATAATTCCTTTTAATGCATGAAATTTTGTAAAGAGATGGGTCCAAGTTTTAATGAAAATTTTATCACCTATGTGCGTTGGAAAGGTGAGAAACATAGGGATTTTTTTATGAAAATGATCTCCGGATAGGTTTAAAAAATCAAATATTTCATGTCTGGCACCAGAGAGACACTGACATGTGATATGGTTTAGTGATTTTGAAAATGATTTTTAAAGCATGAATGCTAGAGGTCCCTACAAGAGGAAACATATTAGTAAGATAAAAAAAACAATAAATAAATCCATAAAAATAAATACAAAAATACATCAGAAAGAGGGATGATCGAAATGTATCTTGTAGTTGTCTTTGATTATTGATGAATAACCAAGATGACAACATTGAAACTTAGTCTAATTTGATGGAAATTTGAGGAGATAAGGGTTTTGATGACTCGAGAGGGAAAAAATCTTGGACTTTAGAAGGAATATGAAGATTGGGGTTGGAGAATCCCCTCAGAAGAGTAGGGTTAAAGTATCCCTGAAAATGCAAGTTTGATATTGGATTTGAGGTAAAAGCAAGGTTCGAGTATCCCCTCGGAGTAGTGAGGTTGGAGTATCCCAAAAATAAAAATTTTTTACGTTCAAGAGGAATAGGTTATATTTTTTGGATAGGGGGATCTTTGAAAACTAAAAGCTAAAGTTTGGTTGAAATGTTCCTCTCTTGTTTAGCCTTGGTCTGAGTCTAAAGGACTTAGGTCATGGGAATGAGCTGAGTGGATCATGAGGCGTTTGAATGCCTCAATACAAGCATTTCAAAAATTAGGTTTAGAAATAGAGGATAGCATCGCGTCGTTTCTCTTTTTGAATTTATCTCGAGCTTATCTAGAAGTCCCAAGGGCTAAACAAGGTACTATTGGAAAGGTAACTCAATGGAGATTAATGTAAAAATATTTCAAAAGTCCTAGAAAATCACTTTCTAGGCAGAATTAATTTTTGAATTTTAACCTGTCTCGACACTGGCAGCATGTATAGGGTAAAGGTATGATGGACATTGAAAAATCATTTTAGATTTATCTGGAATTATTAAAATATGAATAATACCTTTCTGAAAAACGAATTTCATGAACTCTGTGGAAAAAATATTCAAAGGATTCAAAAAAGTTGTTTGTTAGGCTGAAATAGCCTGAACAGTAGACTACTCATTCGATCTAGGGATTCCAAATAGTGAAGATTCAAAAAATTGTAACTATTTCATCTATGATCATCTAAAGGTAAATGAGATATCCTTGGAAAGGTAATTCAAAACCCTTCAAGGGAAAAATACCAATACATTTTGGATAAATCATTTTTCATTTTTAAATAATTTTTCAATACCAAACCATTGTGCTACTAGAACAAAATAGGGGAGGTGTTCAGTATTTTGGTTTTTCATTGGGTTAAGCTCGGGTCATGGATGTTTGAACATCATAACCAAGATTAGGGGTTGACATGGGCATTAGAAGTTCATTCCACAGTCCCAGAGTAGTTTGGGATGATGGAACAACCCGTTGACCATGCATCATGAGGGTGTTTGGCTAAGGACCAAGGATTCATATTTTTTAATTAAAAGACTTCATTCAATTTTTTTGAAAACTAGTGTTCTTATACTCATGCTTCTGTGAATCTAGAACCGAATACTTGCATTACCCCTATGGTTGGAAAACCAACTTCATAAAGATCTTAAGCTCATGTTATTCTCCATGTGTAGGAGATAGCATGTGCCTAACTTGGGGATATTTTTTTGAAATTGGGTTTTCTATTATTCAAACAAGCATCTCAACACAAACAAGGTGCCACAAACATAATATAGAACATGGAGAACATATATGCACAAGCAAAGATGACATTTTTCATAGAAAAGAATAAAAAAAGCATAGAGATGATAGATAGATGCATGAACATACTTAGGATGAACATATTTAAAAAGAGTTTGTTAAAGAGGCATTTTTATTTCATGAAACCTATCAAGCTACTAGGAAATGTATGGGCATACCTATGACATGTTAAGATGGATTTTTTAAACATGAGATGAAGATATGAATGTGGAAGGAACATGGTAAGGTTGTTTGTTATGGTGTTGAAACTTTAAAGAAGCATGCTAGTTGACCAACAACATGTAGGCACCAAGAAAAACATCAAAATCCTAAACTACCACATGTATGTAAAGTTGGGTTCTTGAAGGTTTTCTAGTGGTGGTTTGGGGTAGCTACGGGAATGGAGTATGGAAGTCAATGAAATAGTGTTTTTGGAAGTGTTTTTAGGGCTGAGAATGGCTAAAGGATTTATGAGGATGGGTGAAAGGTTTTTTGGGATTGCTAGAGTTTTTTTGATAATTGGGAGCCTTTCTCATTCTGAGGTAGCTGGTTCTCTTTATCTTCATGCTTAGCCAATAGCTTTAGGAAACAAACCAATGGCATTATTGAGTTTTCCTTTTTGCACAAGGAGACATCCAGGTAACATGTTTAGTCTGCACCCCTATTGCTATTGGTTCTGCCATGGTGACAAAGAAATCAAAAAGGCTGTAATAGCTTCCTAACTGCTGATATGCCTACTACCATTTTACTACCATATCTCTTGTGAAAGTGACCTTTGGCATCGGTTGCTTGGGCCCTAAACTTGTTTAAATTCGGTCATTGGCCCAAAGCTAAGGTTTGTAACGCTTTATGATGGTTTCTTGGTGCTAAAAACATGTTTGAATCAGATTTTCGAAGGTTAAAAAATGGTCTGAGCAAGGCAAAATGCCTTACTGTATCGATACAAAGCATGTTGTATCGATACACAAGGTAGTTTTTTTCTTGAGTATCGACATAAAGAGGTGTGTATGAATTCTAAGAACAAAAATTATTTCTAGTCTTGAGACTTTAGAACCCTATATCGATACTCTATGGACTTGCATCGATATTCATGCTTGTGTATTGATACATTTCTCCAAAAATCGTAACTTTAGCTATTACCAAGACTTGTATCGATACAATCACATTGGGTATCGATACCACACCTTAGTATCGATACTAAACCCTTATGTATCAATACTACACGTGGATATTCAAAATTTTGGTAATGTGAAAGCCTCGTGACAGCTTTTTTAAGCACCCATATAACCTATACATACCTTAGGTTCCTTAAGTTGTCTTATCTTGGTCACAAAGAGATGAAAATTAGCTCATGTACACACCTGAACAACTCTAATAACACCTTGAAAATAATCTTTCATGCCTTGTTTTTGTATTGCTCTTTAATGCGGTCTATAGGCATTTTATACCTTCCCTAAAAAAATTTTGTCACCTTTTACCTAACTCTTAAGATACAAAAAATTGTCTGGACACCTTTGATCATTGCTAAGTATTAGGAATAGGGTCAAGATAGATAGATACCATTTTGTTCGGGTAGGGTATTAGGCTGTTTTCAAGTAGGAAAGAAAAGGTGTCCTGCTCTTTGAGGACAACAAGAAAAGAAGTGCCATTAACTCTTGTGGGCTTAAAAGCAATAGAAAAGGCATCCTACTATTTTAGGACTAAAATGAAGGGGTGCCACTAGCTTGTGTGGGTTTAAAAGAAAAAAAATGCATCCTACTCTTTGAGGACTAGACTGAAAAGGGTGCCACCAATTTGTGTAGGCTTAAAAGAAAAAGAAAAGGTGTCTTACTCTTTGAGGACTAAAATAAATGGAGTGCCACCAGTTTGTGGAGGCTTAAAAAAAAGAAAAGGCATCTTGCTCTTTGGGGATTAAAATGAAAGGGGTACCACCAGCTTGTGTAGGCTTAAAAAAAAAGAGGTCCTACTCTTTGAAGACTAGAATGAAAGAAAAGGACCTACTCTTTGAGGATAAAGAAAGAAAAGGTCCTACTCTTTAAGGACAAAAAAAAGAAAATGTCTTGCTCTTTGAGGATAAAGAAAGAGAAAGTCTTACTCTTTGAGGACAAGAAAAGGAAACATCTTAACAAAAAAGAAAAAGTCCTCCAAAAACATCCTGCTCTTTAAGGACGAAGAAAGGAAAGGTCCTGCTCTTTGAGGACAAGAAAAAAAAAACATCCTACTCTTTGAGGATAAGAAAATAAAATGACTTGTTCTTTGAGGACAAAGCAAGAAAAGTTTTATTCTTTGAGGATAAGAAAAAAAAAATGTCTTGCTTTTTGATGACAAAGAAGAAAGACATCATGCTCTTTGAGGACAAGAAAAGAAAACGTCATGCTCTTTGAGGACAAGTAAAGCAAACGTCCTGCTCTTTGAGGACAAAGAAAGAAAATATCCTACTATTTAAGTATAAGAAAGAAAAGGTCCTACTCTTTAAGGATAAGAAAAGAAAACATCCTGGTGTTGAGATTAGATACTTTTCTTGGATAATTTTCAATAAGCTTATGATGTTAAAGGTACTTACCTAGGAATTTTTTAGGTTTTTGGAAAAAGAAAGTCGGGTTTACTGATTTGCCTTTTGTATGGGGATTGGTACCTAAAAGATGTTAAATCTTATAGAATGCATGAGAACGCATATACGTGTTTAAATATTGCAAAAGTGGCGTTTCCAAAGGCATAATTCATCAATTTTGGATCTTTCTCATATTTGATAAGGTGGCTTCTTATTTCGATGACTTATGATTGTAATAAGAGGATTGTGAAATTGGATAATTCATGTTGGAAAGCTATAGCTGTAAAGAGTCCGTTGGTAAGCATGAGTGGTGTTTCTTTGCTAATTCTAACTCTAAAAAGCCTCTTTGACTGTTTAAATGTGTTGAACCTTGGTTGTTTGGGTGCCAATCGAAGCAGGATTTTAACCTCTTTTCTTCATGATAAGCTTTTCTAAGGGTAGAGTTTAAACCCTTCTTAAGACACAAGATCAAAGAAAGTAGGACCAACTATGGCCCTAGAGTTTTTTTTTTGGTCTGTAAACCTAACAAAATTTCTTGCAAAGCTCAATCTTTCCAAGCAATGCTATGAAATCCTGTTATTAGTTTTGTTCATTTATCAAGCATTATCAATTAAATGATAAACATTATCTCATTCGATTAAAAATTTTTGAAATACAAAAGGGCCAAAAGAAGTCTACCCGATGAATTATTTTCAATGTAGATAACATAAAATTTTCACTGAATGCTTTTGGAGACTTTTTCTTGAGCAAATAATCCTTATGGTGTTGGCTAAATCATAAAAAGATTCCTTAGATTGCCGTATAGTAGGATGGAGGCCTCAAAGTTGGTTAGTTTTCATTTTCCAAGTGTATTTGTGGATGAGGTTTGGTCAGCATCAATTGATGGGTTAAGTTATGATTTGGTGTCTTGGTCAAAGTTATGAATATAGGGAAGATTAGTTTTAGGTTGATGATGGTTTGGGCTTGACTTAGTTTGAATAGGTTTGGCTACTTAAGCCACCTTCTTGGGTTTTTAACTTAAGTTGGTTTTTTTCCTTTTTTGTTACTTTTTTTTTGGTTTTTTGTTTTTGTTTTTTTTTTTTGGAGAATGGTGGGGAAGGAATAATAGAATGCTCTTTCAGGTTTTCATCCTAAAGTCCTTTTAGGCATACTGCTTTTTTATGTAATCAAAGTTCATAGGATTGGGCAGGTCATTGCCATCCATTTCGGTTAAGATTAAAGTTCCTCTAGAGAATACATGCTTCATCACATATGGTCCTTCCCAATTTGGGGTCCATTTTTTGTGAAAACTTTTATGAATTGGGAGAATTTGCTTAAGCACCAAGTCACCTTTTTGGAACTAACGAGGATAGACCTTTTTGTCGTAGGCTCTCATTATGCGCTTTTGATACATCAGCCATGACAGATGGCTCTGATTCTCTTCTCTTTGATAATATTAAGTTGCTTAAATAGATCTTTAACCCATTTGGCCTCTTCAAGTTATGCTTCCATCGGGACTCTGAGTGACAGGATTTCTATCTCGATGGGTAGAACAACTTCAATGCCATAGACTAAGAACAATGGTGTAGCACCCGTAGGAGTTCATATAGTTATGCAATAAGCATGCAAATCAAAGGGTAACTTTTCATGCCAATCTTTGTATGTCTCAGCTATCTTTTCAATTATTTTCTTGATATTCTTGTTGGCTGCTTCCACTGCCCCATTCATTTTTGGATGATATGGGATGGAATTTCAGTGCTGAATTTTAAACTGAAAGCAAATTACGTGCATTATCTGTAATGATTTACTCGGAGAGGCCATACCAACAGATGATGTCCCACATCATAAATTTGCACATGATCACTCTAGTGACTTTAGCATAAGAAGTTGCTTCCACCTACTTAGTGAAATAGTCGACAGCAACTAGGATGAAACGATGTCCATTAGAGGCCTTAGGGGTGATTGGTCTAATCATGTCCATGCCCTATATAGAAAATAGCCATGGGGCTATCATAACGTGCAATGGTACCAGAGGGATATGAATCTTGTTTACATAGATTTGGCATTTATGGCATTTACGGCATTTACGGGCATGTTGATGCAATCCTTTTCTAGAGTCAACCAGTAGTAGCTTGAATGCATGACTTGTTTCGCCATTTGGTGTCCATTAGCGTGCAAACCATAAATCCCTTCATGGACCTCCTCGAAGATTCTTTTGGCTTCTGATGTATCCGTGCACTGGAGTAATACCTGGTCCCAACTTTTCTTGTATAGCACTGATGCCATCCTAAATAAAGTTTGCAACCATTCTTCGTATGGTTCTTTTACCATTTTCGATGGCATGATCCGAGTATTGCTGATTTTTGATATACTGGAGGATGTCATGATACTAGAGTAAACCATTTTTTTCTTCCTTGATAATCTGGCAATATACCTATGTTGAATGAATGCTCAGCTGAATAGGGGCAACGTTCGACTCCCAATTGACCTTAAACATGGATGATAAAGTGGCTAAGGCATTATCAATTCAATTCTCTTCCTGCAGTAAATATCGAAAGTTAACATCATCAAATTCTTTTCTCAATTCTGAGATTAAACTTTTATAATGAGTAAGTTTGGCATCATGTGTCTACCATTTTGCTTTCAATTGGTTAATGATAAAAGCTGAGTCTTCAAACACTCATAAGGTTTGGATGCCTCTTTCGATGGTGGCTTAGAGGCTCATGATGCAAGCCTTATATTCAGCTATATTGTTAGTGCAGTTGAAGCTCAATCTCATAATAAAAGGATAATGGCTTCCCTCAGGTGAGATTAAAATTACCCTAATTCTGTGCCCCAATACGTTTGAAGCACCATTGAAAAACATTTTTCAAGGTGAATCGCTATCGGTTGCATCTTCCACCTTGGATATGCACATTAGGTCTTCATCGGGGAATTAGAAGTCTAAAGGTTGATAAGCATCCATTTCTCGACTAGCTAAGAAATGTGCAATTGCACTACCCTTGATGGCCTTTTGATTCACATATATAATATTGTATTCAGAAAGAAAGACTTGCCACCTAGCCAATCTCCTTGACAATGTAGGGGCTTCACGTAAGTATTTCACAGGATCTAGTTTTGCGATCAACCACGTGGTATGGTATAACATATATTGTCTCAACCTCCTAACTATCTAGACTAGAGTGAAACATAGGTTTTCTTTTATTGAGTAGATATTTTCACATTCTGTGAACTTCTTGCTTAAATAGTAGATAGCCTATTCTTTCTTTCCTGAATCATCATGCTAGCCTAATACACAGCCCATCGAACTATCAAAAACTGATAGATATAAAATTAGAGGTCTGCCTAGGATTAGGGGCACAAGTATTAGAGGGCTTGAAAGGTATTGCTCTACTTTATTAACATTCTTTGTTCCATTCTCTGGGATTTTGTTTATGAAGTAGCCAAAAGATTAGGTTATATTTGTTGCTCAATTAAGATATAAATTGGCCTATATAGTTTAATCTTCCCAAAAAACTTTTCACTTCTTTAGGGTTTAAGGTAGTGGAAGGCTTTAAATGGCCCTAACCTTATCAGGGTCCACTTCTATTCCTTTTTCACTCATAATGAAGCCTAATAACTCGCTGGATGTGACACCAAATGTGCATTTGGCTGGGTTTTACTTGAGCTGATATTTGCAAAAGGGTATGAAGAGCTTCCACAAGTCGACTACATGTTCATTCTCTTTAGGTGACTTGGCAATCATGTCATCTACATAAACTTCGATCTCTTTGTGCATAAGGTCATGAAACAATGTCACTGTTGCCTTTTGATAAGTTGCCCCAACATTTTTGAGCCTGAAAGGAATCACTTTGTAGCAAAAGGTTTACTATATGGTCACGAAGGTGGTTTTTTTCCATGTCTTCAATCACTATTTTGATTTGGTTGTATCCCAAAAATCCATCCACGAAAGAAAAAAAATGCATTTTTAGTGGTGTTGTCCACTAGGATATCAATATAGGGCAAAAGAAAGTTATCTTTTGGACTAACTCAGTTCAAGTCCCTATAATCCACACACATTCGTACCTTACCATCCTTCTTAGGGACTGGACTATATTAGCCACCCACTCAGGGTATTTGGCAACTTTGAGAAATCATGCTTCAAATTGTTTCTTGACTTCTTATTTAATATTTAGCAGCATCTCGGGTTTCATCCTCCTAAGCTTTTGCTGTATGGGTTTGCACTTGGGTTTGAGGGAAAGTTTATGGACTACGATGTCGGTATGCAACCTAAGCATATCTGGGTAAGACTAGACAAACATGTCCCAGAACTCTTAGAGAAAGCTTATCAATTGGTTTTGGGTTGATGGTTTTATAAAGGTTCCAATTTTGACTTCCTTTCAATCTTCTTTTGTCCCAAGGTTTATGGTTTCGCTGGCTTCTTTATGAGATAAAATATGTTTTTCTTCTTGTTTAGTTAGTCTGAGTAGAGTTAGAGGTACAGGGTCCTCCTCAGAATCTTCTTCATACTCAGCTTGCCCAAAGTCAATTTCCTAAGTCTTAATATGGATATTCATGTCATCTTCGTTCAAATACCTAAAAATATGAAAAAGAATAATATAGGTGAAAGCATACATGAAGGGAGGTGAAAATGGACACAATGACTGAAATACATAATGCTCCATCATTTTCATTGATAATACTTAAAAAAAGGTGTCCATACAAAGGATCCCACAATGCTTTTGGGCGAAAACATATGGGTTTGGTTCATGGCATTACTTTGAAAGAGTTTTGAATAATATAAGGATTTTTGTCTCAGTCTAAACACTTGGAATAAACTCTGGAGGGCATTAGTTAATCTCTCCACCCATTGCTGATGGCTCTTCAATTACATTGATAGAGAAATCCCCAAAAGTTTTTTTTAACACAAGCATGACATTTATCTAACTAGTGTTAACATATTCGCCTAAGTGAAAGTTCTTACGCAATGTTGAAAATGCCATAGGTTCATGTCCCATATCTTGTCCCAATAGACATGCTATTCTTTTCTCCCAATTCTTCTGGGCTTGCTTCTTTTTCCATTATGCATTGGGTTTAAATCCCACTCCTTTCTTGTCAGTCTGATAGGTCACCTTTAAAGCTTTAGTAACTCTTTAGAGGAATCTTCCAAGCCCTTTTTTGGCTCGAGCACCTTTGCTGTCTGTTAGTTTTAAGCCCATTTACGTGCTTTCTGACAGATGAGGCCTAATCATGGGCAATCCCTCCTTAACATAGGTGGCATTGATGAACTCAAATGATTGAAAATAGGGTTCTAGAATGCCTTTATCAGGTTCAACATATGGGATATCGATCGAGGTAGGAACAATGATATCTTCTTCTCCACCAATACTGACTACTTTGTTTCCAATAACAAACTTCAATTTTTTATGCAAGAATGATGGAACTGTTCCGACAGAATGGATCCATAGCTTTCCCAAAAGGTAATTAAATGATAGAGTAATGTCCATCATATGAAGTCAACCTTATAAGTACATGGGCTTATTTGGAGTAGGATTGTGATGCTCCCCATAATGCTTCTGCAGGTTCTATCAAATGTTCGCACGACTGTGTGACTATTTCGAATGTGAGACACATTAATAGGGAGCTTATTCAGGCATAACATAAGCATTACATTCAAAACTAACCTGTTATCGATGAGCACTTTGGGCAATATGCTCCCTTTGCAGTATGTGGTGATGTGAAAAGCTTTATGACTTTCTATGGAATCTCATCATTGTTAAAGGATATGTAATTGTTAGCTATGATATTATTCACTAGATGATCTAGCTGGCCTATGGAAATATCAAGAGAGACATAGGCCTCATTCAAAACTTTCAAGAGTATATTTCTACAAGCTTCAGAGTTTAACAAAAGTGACAGCATGGATATTTTGGTAGGTTGCTTATTTAGCTGATCCACGATACTGCATTCACTGTGTTCGATGAACTTAAAAAACTCCACTACTTTTTTTTTACTTATCGGTTCCTTGATAACTTTTGAATTTGACCCTTTAGTTGCAGACTTAAGTGTTTAAAGATTTGACTAGTATCTTCTTGCTTAGCTTTATTTCTTAAGGCTGGTGGTGCATAACACCTACCACTCCGAGTCAAGTGGCTTACCCTTGAAAGATCGATATTTAAGGCTAGTTTACTAGATTCCCTGATAAGTAATGTTTTACTCTCATAGTTCCAGGGAATAGCCTTGCTGTCTTCGTAGGGGAATAGAGATGGTAGTTGAATGACCATCCTTGGTGCAGATGGGGTAATAACAACTTGAGGATGCGATTGATTATCATACAAGATCAGTGGTCTTTCAATGCCATATGAAGAAGGATTATCCCCATCCCCTTCTATGGTGTTAAGGGATGGAAGTGCATCTATGGGTTGAATAATCAAAGTCTGCTTCTCATCATAAAATTTGATGCGACCTTTTTTCATTATCCTTTAAACCATGGCACGAAATTCTTTACAGATCTGAAGGGTATAACCTTATACTGTATGGAAATCGTAAAAGTTACCAACTTTTCCTCTTTCTTCTCGATCGCATTAACCAACTTGGCTTTTATTGAAATTTATGAAACTGTGTTCATTGGCATTCTAAGCTCTTTCATATTTTTCACGATTTGTAATCTTGCTCAGCAATGAACCTTTCTAGGTCTGCATCTGCATGGGTTTAAGATGAATTGGCTCTTTTGTCAAACCTTAACTATTATGTTGTTTCGACTTTTCCTTTCCTGTTGCCCCTGTTTGATTCTCTTTTCAAATCCTCATCCATCATCCCATAAAGTATGACTACATTTGTAAAACTTTTAGGGGTTCTTTTTTCCATTTTATCATACTACAGTGACTGTAGTGTGCCAATAAACCTGACAATAATTTCCTTCTCTGTCAATAGTGGTTGAATCTGGCTAGCCTTTTCCATCCACCTCGAGGCATAATGTCTAATGCTTTTATTTGGCCACTTCTCCGTACTCATAAGAGAAAGGCAAATCAGGATGCCATCACCATTTTCTTTCTCTTCTTCGATGATGTTAACATATTGATAAGTTGGTTCATGATATTCCTTATAGAATTCTATCTCAGATCGATCCATCATTCCATGGACCATTTTTAAGAATGATAAACATTGCTATAAATCATACTCTTGAGCACAGTAGCAGCAAGAAAACTCTATGAATTCTTTTCTTGGGCTTACTATCCCAACCTCCTTAAATGCTTGCCACACTCTACTTATTGGCATCTCTTTTGATCCAATGCCTTTCCCATCAATCATAGCATTTACCTTCGGTTCAACATGATTAGGGAGTAGGTTGTTCCTAACATTTGGTCTGGGCTTTTGCTCTATTTTGATTACGCCTTTTTTCAGCAAGCCCTACACTTTTCTCTTGAATAAAGTGCAGTTCTCAATTGAGTGTCCTTGTGCTCCATCATGGTATTCATAGTAAGCATTCTCATTATACCAGCTAAGGTCTGGTAGAGATTTGGGGTCTAAGAACACTGGGGCAACCAATCGCCAACTAATAGGCAATTGTAAATCTCTTTATATGAGTATGGTAAAGGGCCAAAATGTTCCCTTTCTTAGGGTGCTTGATGATTACTTGGGGCTTTGGCATTATTTGTATCACGACATTGCATGCTTAGAAGAGTGTTTTGCATAGGATTTGGAGTAAGGGTGACTGTTGGAGCAATCCTAGTAGATTGAACTACTAATGCCATTTGGTAGGGGCTAAAACCTAGATACAACATATTTGGGGCATATACCCCTTGAGTTGAGCCTAGATTTTGAAGGAACTTTGCAGTACTGCAACGATAGCGTTTACTTCTTTTTGTATTCATTTACTTGTTGGTTTCATAACCGGTCTAGATGATTCTCTCGTAGATATTTCCCATTTTTGATGGCACTATCAATCATCTCCCCTGATATGACCATATCAGGAAAATTCTTCGTGGCATTTCCCACCAACTTTTCATAGTAAGAAGCTTTCAAAGTGCCAACGAACATAACTGTTATTCATGAGGTTATTGTATGTATCAATGTTTGTCCTAATTGATGAATGAACTTTAATTCTAAAGAAAATGGTGGGAAGAATAGCCTTTCTTATGAAACCAAAGCTTCATTTTATTTATCCCAACAAGGAGTATGTGTTTATGGTGCCCAATAATGAAAAGAAAGGTGATTATTACGTGTATCCATATTTGTCTCAATTGAGAAATGAACTTTGATTCTAAGGAAATTGCTGGAAAGAAAGGCTTTTCTTATGAAACCAAAGCATAAATGTCATTTACCCAAATAAGGAGAATGTGTTTATGGTGCTCGATCATGAAAGATAGAGATTTACGTGCATCCATGTTTGTCACAATTGACAAATGAACCTTGACTCCAAAAAAATGGTGGAAAGAAAAGCTTTTCTTATGAAACCAAAGTATCAATGTCATTTATCCAAATGAGGAGAATGTGTTCATGGTGCCCAATCATGAAATGAAAGGAGATTATTACATGCATCCATTTTTATCTTAAATGACAAATGAACTTTGATTCTAGAAAAATGGTTGAATCAAAAGGTTTTCTTATGAAATCAAAGCATCAATGTCATCTATCCCAACGAGAAGAATGCGTTTATGGTGCCCAATCATGAAAAGAAAGGAGATTATTACTATATCCAAGTTTATCCTAATTGACAGACGAACTTTAATTCTAAGGAAAATGGTGGAAAGAAAAGCTTTTCTTAGGAAACCAAAGTATCAATGTCATTTATCCCAATAAGAAGAATATGTTTATAGTGCCCAATCATGAAAAAAAGAGATATTACGTGCATCCATGTTTGTCACAATTGATGGACGAACTTTGATTCCAAAAAAATGGTAGAAACAAAAGCTTGTCATATTAAACCAAAGTGTCATTTCATCTATCCCATTGAGGAGAATATGTTTATGGTGCCCAACCATGAAAAGAAAAGAAATTATTACGTGTATCCATGTTTGCCTCAATTGATAGACGAACTTTGATTCTAAGGAAAATGGTGGAAAGAAAGGCTTTTCTTATAAAACCAAAGCATCAATGTCATTTAACCAAATGATGAGAATGTGTTTATGGTGCCTAATATTGAAAAAAGAAGACTTTATTGCATCTATCCATGTTTGCCTCAATCAATGAACAAGCTTTGATTCTAAGGAAAATGGTGGATAAAAAAGCTTTTCTTAGGAAACCAAAGTATCAATGTCACTTATCCTAATGATGAGAATATTTTTATGGTACCTAATCTTGAAAAAAAGGCAATTATTACATGTATCCATGCTTCTCCCAATTGACGAATGAACTTTAATTCTAAGAAAAATGGTAGGAAGAATAGCTTTTCTTATGAAACCAAAGCATCATTATCATTTATCCTAACGAGGAGAATATGTTTATGGTGCCTAATCAAGAAAAGAAAGGAGATTATTACATGTATCCATCTTTATCTCAATTGATGAACGAACTTTGGTTCCAAAAAAATGGTGGAAAGAAAAGCTTTTCTTATGAAACAAAAGCATCAATGTCACTTATCCAAATGAAAAGAATATGCCTAATCATGAAATGAAAGGAGATAATTACGTGCATCCAAATTTACCATAATTAACAGATGAATTTTGAGTCCAGAAAAATGGTTGAATCAAAAAGTTTTCCGTTGAATCCAAAGCGTCAATGTCATCTATCCTTATAAGGAGAATACATTTATGGTGCCCAATCGTGAAAAGAAAGGAGATTGTTACATTTATCCATGTTTGTCCAATTGACAGTTGAACTTTTATTCTAAGGAAAATGGTGGAAAGAAAAGCTTTTCTTATGAAACCAAAGCATCAGTGTTATTTATCCCAATGAGGAGAATATATTTATGGTGCCCAATGATGAAAAAAAAAGAGATATTACGTGCATCCATGTTTGTCATAATTGATAGGCAAACTTTGACTCCAAAAAAAAGGTGGAAAGAAAAGCTTTTCTTATGAAACCAAATTGTCAGTTTCATCTATCCCAATTAGGAGAATGTGTTTATGGTGCTCAATCTTGAAAAGAAAGGAGATTATTACGTGTATCCATGTTTGCCTCAATTAACAGACGAATTGATTCTAAGGAAAATGGTGGAAAATGGCTTTTGTTATGAAACCAAAGCATCAAAATCATTTAACCAAATAATGAGAATGCGTTTATAGTGGCTAATATTGGAAAAAAAACGTTATTACATCTATCCATGTTTGCCTTAATCAACGAACGAGCTTTCATTCTAAGAAAAATGGTGGAAAGAAAAGCTTTTCTTATGAAACCAAAATATAAATGTCATTTATCCCAATGATGAGAATGTTTTTATGGTGTCCAATCTTGAGAAAAAGAGGTTATCACGTGCATCCATGCTTGTCCCAATTGATGAATGAACTTTACTTCTAAGGAAAATGGTAGAAGAATAGCTTTTCTTTCAAAACCAAAGCATCGTTTTCATTTATCCCAATGAGAAGAATATGTTTACGGTGCCTAATCAATGAAAGAAAGAAGATTATTACGTGTATCCACATTTTTCTCAATTGATGAACAAACTTTGATTCGAAGGCAAATGGTGGAAAAAAAGGCTTTTCTTTTGAAATCAAAGCATCAATGTCATTTATTCAAATGAGGAGAATGTGTTTATGGTGGCCAATTAAGAAAAAAAAGGGAGATTTACATGCATCCATGTTTGTCATAATTGATGCATGAACCTTGATTCCAAAAAAAATGGTGGAAAGAAATGTTTTTCTTATGAAACCAAAGGATCATTGTCATCTATCCCAATGAGGAGAATGTGTTTATGTTGTCCAATCGTGAAAATGAAAGAGACTATTACGAGTATCCATGTTTGTCCCAATTGACAAATGAACTTTGATTCTAAGGAAAATGGTAGGAATATAGTCTTTTCTTATGAAATCAAAACATTAATGTCATTTATCCAAATGAGGAAAATGTGTTTATGGTGCCTAATGATGAAACGAAAGGAGATAAGTACGTGTATCCATGTTTGTCTCAATTGATGGACAAACTTTGATTCTAAGGAAAATGGTGGAAAGAAAGGCTATTCTTATGACACTAAAGCATTAGTGTTATTTATCCAAAATAAGGAGAATGTGTTTATGGTGCCCAATCAAGAAATGAAAGAAGATTATTACGTGCATCCATATTTATCACAATTGACGGACGAACTTTGATTCTAGAAAAATGGTGGAATGAAAAGCTTTTCTTATGAAACCAAAGCATCATTGTCATTTATCGCAATGAGGAGAATATGTTTATGGTGTCTAATCGTGAAAAGAAAGGAGATTATTATGAGTATCCACATTTGTCCTAATTTATTACGAGTATCCTTAGCAGAAAGATTGGCCAAGTGGCAAGTCTTTCTATCTGAGTATGATATTATCTACGTAAACTAGAAAGTCATTAAGAGTAATGTGGTGGCTAACTTTTTGGTAGAGCAATAAATGACTATCAATCTTTAGTCTTTGAATTTCTTGATGAAGACCTGATGTGCATATCCAAGGTAAAAGACACTTTCAATTGCAACTAATCTTGGAAAATGTACTTTGATGGAGCTTCAAATGCATTAGGGTATGATATCGGGGTAAACCTTATCTTACTTGTTGGAAATTACTACCACTTCACTACCAGATTGAACTTCTATTATACCAATAATATAGCTAAATACAAAGCTTGCATCATGGGACTCCAAGCTATCATTGAAAAGGTATTAAAACTCTACTAGTGTTTAAGAATTCAACCTTGGTAATCTATCAGCTTGAGGAGAATGAAAGGCCCAGGATGTTAAGCTAGTCCAATATGGAAAGCTAATCCTTGAATTAAAATAAGACTTCGATGAAATCAACTTGTAACATTTACCTCGAGAAAAAACCAAATGGCTAATGCTGTAAAAACCTTGGCATCAATGTTTAAAGTAAACCAAGAATCAGAGGTCACCCCTCTTTAGACGAGAATCTATAAAAATCTAGCGCACTGCCATAATATAAAAGAGGAAAAGAATGGACTATCCTGAACATGCTATCGAAAATGATAAAAAAACCATTTAAAGAATGGCCATGAGCTTTATTTTAAATGGTGGGATTTTATACAAGAAAGGCTTGGACCAAGTATTACTTTGGTGTTTGGATGCTTTCGAAGCAAAAAGAATCCTAAAAGAAGTCCATAAGTGAATCCATGGTACACATGCCAACAAACACTGAATGGTAAGGCAAATCATAAGATCAGGTCATTATTTGTTGACTCTTGAAAAAGATTACATCGGTTATGCTTGAAAATGCCATAGTGCCAAATCTACATGGACAAAATGCATATCCCACCATCACTGATACATGTCATGATAGCTCCATGGCTTTTCTCTACGTAGGGCATCGACATGATCAGATTGACGCATTACCCTAGGGCCTCTAAAGGGCACTGTTTTGTCTTAGTCATTATTGATTATTTTACCAAATGGGTAGAAGTAGCTTTATATGCCAAATTTACTAGATCCATTTTGCATAGATTTGTAAAGTAGGACATCATTTGCAGATATAGGCTCCCTAACAAATCATCATAGATAATGCGTGCAACCTAAAAAGTAAAATATGCAAGCTGTTTACTCATAATACAAAATTCAACATCATTATTCAGCATTGTATAGCCAAAAATAAATGGGGCAGTCAAAGCAGCCAATAAGAATATCAAGAAGATAGTTAAAAAGATGGCTAAAATGTAAAAAGATTAGCATAAGAAATTACCTTTTGCACTACATGTTTACCGCACAGTGTTTCAAAGTTCTATGGGTGCCACCTTAGTTTTTTATTTTATGACATGAAAATTATCCTACGAATTAAGGTTTAGAACCCATCACTTAGGGTTTTAATGGAACCATAAATTGAAGTAGCCAAATAGGTCAAGAATTGATATGAGTAACTCAATCTCATTGAATAGAAAAGGATGAAAGCTATTTATCATAGATAAATGTACAAAAAGTGTATAATGAAAAGATTGACCCTTGTTAATTCTAAAAAAGAGACCTAGTACTCAGACAAATCCTCTCGATCCATAAAGATGCTAAAAAAAATGGACCCCAAACTGGGAAAATTATATGTAGTAAAACATGTATTCTCTGGAAAAGCCTTGATCTTAACCGAGATGGATGGTTGCAACTTGCCTAACACTATCAACTCTAACTCTATTAAGATATACTACGCTTGAAAGGATTTTAGGTTGAAAACTCAAGGCATCCTATAATTCTTGTTCTTCTTCTTAAAAAAACCTTAAATGGAAACTTGAAAGGGCATTTAGGTAGATAAACTTATAGAAGTTAAAAACCCGAATGGATGGTTTAACTGACCAAGGTTTACCCTTGCCTAAATCTAACCTTACCCAGATCATCATAGCCTAGATTTACTCACTATAGACTTCTATAATCAAAGCACTGAACCATAGCCTAAACCATAAATGTTACTCTAACCTATCCAATAAAACCTCATTCTCACCCAAGTTTAGATAGGAAAAGAGGTACCTACCTGACCTCAATATAACCATCACAACATAGGGCCATCCAAAGGATCTCCTCATGGGTCAGCCAACACTGGAAAGATTGACTATTGTAGAAGCCTAATTTTGTCTGGGCTTTTTCCCTCATAGTCCTAAATATCCAAGATTAAGAGCTGACTGGCCACCCGAGTAGAGGTAAACCTCTGCTAGGTAGTTTACACATTTTTAAAACTTATTCTATCATGCATAGATGATCATATGTGCGCATCACAAAAAAGTGACACTTGAAAATCATTCTCGAAAAAAAAACAAATATTAAAGAAAAAATTAATTTTTAAATATTCGCTTGTCACATTTTAAAAGCCATTTTTTAGATAATATGGTCAAATTTCCTATTTTAGGTATTTTTTTTAGATTTATAGTAAAACTTAAAAAGTTGGCAGTTGTATCTTTTCACCGACACTTGTGTAATATTTATGCTGATATGTATTCTTAAAAATAAAAAATATTTTAGAAAATTTTTATACCACAAGGTGTTAAGCTATAAGTTTTGCCAATTATTTTTGAAATTTCTCACAATATCGTGAGCTTTTTTTTCAAAAATTTTTTTAGTAAAGGGTTGTTTCAGACTTTAAATTACATCTTTATCATTTTATAAATTAATATTTTAGATAATATGTTGTATTTAACTCATTTTATATAATTTTTAATTGTATTTTAAAATTTTTCTTGATCTCGAAATACAAGCTTTCCTTTAGTTATAAAATTTTTGGTAGAATTTTTCCAAGGTTTGAACTTCAAAATTTTTTAAATATTCCCATTAAATTACCATAGTCAGTTTTGAAAGATCTCAATCCATTTTATGGATTTTTCTCATTTTTAAGTTACGAAGTTTTCTACTCCATAAAATTTTTTTGTTGGATTTTTTAAGTTTATAATTTTTAAAATTCATCAAATATTTTTATTAAATTCATATTAAATCAGTTTTTGAAAATTCAATTTATTTTATGAGCTTTGAATTTATATATATATCATTTTCTTCCATAAGGATTTTTCTCATATAATTTTATGAATTTTGGATTTCCAATCAAGGTTTTTTTCTTTTATTATTTCATTTCCAAAATTTGTTTATGATTTGGGTTTTTGGTGGCTGAAGGATCTAGATGGTGAGTGCTTTTTTTGCTGAGAATATTTGTGTAGTAAGGTTTTCTACTCTTTCCATGTTTGTGTATGTGTCTCTATATATTTTTCAGCTAAGCCAAAGTTGGCATATAAAGCCATGTGACCATAGAGACAAAAAATGCAAAAAGTAAAGGCATTATGGAGTTTTAGTATATGTACTTCATGCAAAGACAAGGTATTGTTATCAACAACCATGCAAACCCATTGGTTTGCTAAGCAAAAAAGTGGATCAAGGCCACTTTATGTAGCTAAGCATTGAAAAAATCAACATTTCCCTTTGGCAATTTACATAATGTCATAAAATATCCCTTTTATTGGCTATTTGGGCCTCAAAGCTTTATAACTTAAAAATAACTAAGTATTTTTGCTGTTTTTACTTCATGAAAGCCAATCCTCCAAAATAAAAATCCTTTCCTATTATAAGGGGGAGGTTTAGCAAAGGGGTCCAAAAAATCTCGTCGGTTTAAAATCCGGCTTTATTTTTTAAAATAATTTCCTTTTTTTGTTATTGCATTAAAAGTTGAGGTGCATTAAATTGACAATCAAATAGTAGTCATTCCAAATATTTCATCATGATTATCTAGATAATATCATGCATTGAGTAAATAAAAACTAATCTCATATATAGATGTTGACCATTACATGTCTTGAGCATATTCATGCTTTTTTTTGCATCTCGATAGGTTTCATAAAATAAAAATGTATTCTTGAAAATTCCAACATGCTTTCTTTGGGTTAAACATGTTTATACCATCATACATGGCTTGATTCTAGATATTATTTATAAGGTTAATATTCCCATGCTTTTTACTTGTCATTTTATATTTTTGCCACCTCTTCCCTCTATCAAACATGTTTGTTTGAATATGTTGTCCATGTTCACTATTATGCATGTTACATTTTATTCATAACATTTTTGTCAACATGTATGCTTGTTTATTTTAAAATCTGATTTTCAAAAAAGAAAAAAAAAACCATGTTACCCATTTTACTTCGAGATTGTAGAATAAATTCATGATGCCCATGTTACCCATTTCTTTCTATCATGGATGTTTAGCCATCCTTGGCTCAAGTCTATACCTGAGAAACCCAAAAATATCGAAAAACTCACCCTATTTTGCTTTGGCAGCACTGTGCCCACCATTAAAAAAAATTATTTCTGAGATTGAATATATTTTTTGGGCGTTTTTAATCCTTTTCATGAAAGAGCATAGAATGACTATTCTAATAGTGTCTCGTTTGCACCTAGATAATTCTGGATGAGGGAGTTATGATTTTTCGAACCTTTATTGTCTGAAACCCCTTAAACCAGCAAACTACATTCTGTTTGGGCTATTTTAGCCCACTAGATGACTTTTTGAAAATTTTAAAGATTTTTCCTAGAAAAATCATGAAATTCCCTTTCTAGAAAGTATCATTTATGATTTAATGGTACCAAATGAGTCTAAAATGATTTTCCAAAGTCTACTATGCCCTTCCCCTGCACAGGCTGCCAGTGTCAAGACAAACCTAATTTCAAAAATTAATTCCACCTAATAAGCGATTTTCTAGGATTTTTGAAATAGTTTTATATTAAACCTTATTGAGTAACCTTTCCAATGGTACCTATATGATTCCTAACACCTTCAAATTTACCCAAAACAAATTTGGGAAGAGAGATAGTGCAATGTTGTCGCTTATTTTTACAATTAAAATTAATCTGACTTTTTGCACCACTTTTATCAAACGTTCAAACTTCTTCAAGTGTGCCCAATTAACTCCTTATCAGGCCACATAATATAACACAAGTCATCTAGAAATAGATCAAGGTTAAAAGAGATAATTTTGTTCAAAGTCTCAAGTTCTATTTTCAAAATACCTTTTATCCAAAATATTCTTTTTCTGGGATACTTAAGCTCCACTTTTTAAAGGGATACTTGAACCTTGCTTTTCATTCAAAACATAGATTGTCTCCCTCTTAAACATTTTTAGGACTGCTAATCAAAACCTCTTTTAATAGATCTGAAATTTTCACCTTTAAGGATACTCCAACCCTACTTTTCAAGGAAACACTACAATCCCGCTCTTTACTTAAAGTCTGAATTTTCTTTCTCCAAAGTTTTCCAAAAGGGTTTTTGATAAAACCTTATTTTCAACATATCCAAAATTTTCACCTTAGGGGATGCTCTAACCTGCGTTTTAAAGGATATTTCAACCCTGCTTTTCATCAAAAATTCAATTTTTCTCTTGAACATCCTAGGTTATTTAAATCAAAACCTCGTTTTTTATCCTTTAAGTTATTACCGAGTCCAAACACATCTCGAAGTTGTCATCCTAGTTATTCTTTAATAATCGAAGACAATTGCGGGCTACATTTCAATCGTCCCTCTTTTTTTAATGTTTTGTGTGTGACTGTTCTTATGTGATATAATTATTTTCTTTTTTGTATTACTAACACATTGTCTTTTTGTAAGGAAAATTGTGCATTCATATTTCAAAACTATTTTCAAAATTACAAGGTAACATTCTACGATAGTATCTCTCCAATGCCTAACCCAAAATACCTAACTTGTTAAAATTTTATCCGAAAATTATTTTTATAAAAATCCT
>JAQSVH010165856.1:9483-23795 GCA_029448705.1 Adansonia digitata
TTTTAATTATTACACCTACTTATACTCATTAACCCTCTTGGTATAACTATTCTAAAGTGGTTACTTAATTGGAATCCCCGATCTATCAAAAAAAATTATAGATAAAGAGCAAAGCATGTGAAGTTATGACATTAGTTCTATTGCTGTTGGAGTTGGCATTGAAAAGTTAGGTTTGATTAAATTTTGTCTTTCGATCATTCAAGTTTATTTCTTACTCTCTGAAACAAAATGGTAAGCCTTTTAATGTACATCCTTATGTGTCCCTAATATGCGTTCATATTTTTTCCATATTTGTCTAACTTTTTTACTTGTCAGTATAAATGTGGAAGCCACAAGTGTAGCAAACTTCACAAAGAAGGTAGGCTTTTTACTTCCTTGTCCTTATCCCTATCCCTTTCCCCTTCCACTTCATCTAACCCTCAACAACTATACACCGGTGGACAACATGAACACATACACTTTTCTTCTAACCATGAACAACATATTGGGGGACAACTTAGACACATGCAAACTGAATCTACCTTAGTTCCATCTCCTTTAGTTCCACCTTCTTTAGTTTTATCTTCTTCAGTGCAACACTCAAATGATAAGGGAAACATGGGCAAAAAAGATAGCTGACCCATGATATGCCCATATGAAGATTCGTAAGTATTTTATTTCTTAATTAAAGGTAATATAGTTTTTTTAACTATCCCAAGAATCATTTTTGTTTCTAAAATGCTTGCAGATTCATGGATGCTACGTTTGCTATGAGGCAACTTAATAAAATAGTTGATAATCATTAGAGAGTGCAATGGATCAGTTACTCTAGCACTCCATAAACAGTTAAGGATTTATGGTGGAATAAGTTTAAGGTAAGTTTTGTCCTTCTATTTTTTCACAAACTAACTTCAGTGTAAATAAAGTTAATTGTTTTTCTATTCATTGCAGTGGAAGTTTAGATGGGACAAAATAGATGAAAATGAAGTAAAATGAATTTTTAAAAAGAAAGTTGGTGATTGCATATGAAATATTTTAAATAAAGCAAAAAAAAAAGTCAACAAAAGCTATATTTTATTGCCAATGAGAATTGGACCCAAATAAAAATAATTTAGGAAACTGAAAAGAGCAAGGAAAGGAGTGAACAAAATAAGAAAAATTGAGCATCTAATTTGGTCAACAATTTGCCACATATGCTGGGGCCTCTATCAATATCGCCGAGCATAAAAAAAGAATGGTAAGTGTGTTAAACATGTTCCAAGTTAATTTAATTCTATTACTGATTTACATTTATATTTCGTAGGTAGTTGAATTAGGGACTGAACCTACATATATGGCTACATTTGAACGCACATTTTTTTAAAAAAAAGATAAAACGTGGAGTGCCGATAGAGCAAAAGGTATTAAGGTACGTAATAGGATGTTTTAAACCTTATGAAAACTAGAATAAAATCCATGAATGCCTTTTATATATATGATATTTATATATATAGTAAATTTATTTTCATCTATATTATTTAATGCAAGATAAATATGATGAACAGTTAATGGCTCATTCTAGTGGTGATGATGCTGTTGCTTTGTCTATGCCATCAGTTGATAGTATGACACTATGTGTAAATGCATCAGGTGGGATCAAAAGTGCAATAATATTTGGGATGGGATCCTTTTCAAGGGTATACACAACAAAGCTACTTCAACTTCATCCATGAATGCAGCTATTTTAAGAAAGACAGAAATTGAGGAGCAAATAACCAAAGAATTGAACCATTTAAAAAAATTTACTTATACAAAAGAAAGAAGAAATAAGAGAAGTCAAACAAACATTATGAATCACTCTAGTCACAAAAAGATGATGAAATTAGATAGGTAAATGAACGATATAAATCTCTAAAGTCTCAAGCAGAATTAATCTTGCAACATCTCAATCTCAATCACAGTCAAGTTCCTTATTTCCCATCTCTTACTCATCAATCGAGTGATAGGCAAAATGATAAGTGGCACATGATGATGAGATTAGTTATAAGGATAATATAATCAATCGTTTTACTGACTAAACAACATGTTTGAAGGCTCTCATGTGGGATTTCCATTATTAATTGATGATTTAGTATTTTGGATGTTTTAATTAAATGTATGTTATTTTTTGTCCATAATATAATATTTTGATTTTATTGAGTGCTTAATCAATGTTAAATATAAATTTTAAAAATTAGTTTTCTTTTTAATTAGATTTTAAAATTGAAAAATAAAAATATATAATTTCATTATATGTTCACCAATTAATAAAAAAATTGTTGCAAAATTCATCCTTAAATAGTGTTTGTCATAAAATTTTGCAACAAAAATATTCATCACAAATTAGCGACAGAAATTAACTTTTTTGTCACTAAATTTTGCGATGCTGATTTAGCCATGAAAAATTTTTCTTTGCAAGTTTCGTTGCAAATTATTTTAGCCACAAAATTTGTCAACATTTTTATGGCAAAATCCAAGGCTAAAATCCCTTTTTTGTAGTAAGTCTTACTTTAGCTGAGTTTTTAACAAGCCAAGCCAAAAAAGATTATGAACCATTAGATTCCCAAAAGAACACTTAATGTGCATATCCAAAGTAAAAAATGGTATCGATTGTAGCCAAACTTTGCCAATATATTTTGATGGAGCTTTAAATGCATTGGGACATGTAATCAGGCTATTTTAATCTAAACAAATGGAGATTATTATCCCTTCATCGCTAGACTAAACTTTTGTTTCACCAATAACATAGCTAAAAATGAGGCATGTGTATTAGGGTTCTAGGTAGCCATTGAGAGGGGGCATTATGACTTTACAAGTTTATAGGGACATTGTTTTGGTAATTTATCAACTTCAAAAAAATGAGAAACATGAGGTACTAAGTTGTTCCAATATGGGAGGCTAATCAATGAACTAACAAACAATTCAATGAAATCAATTTCCAACATTTACCATGGAAAGACAACCAAGTGGCAGACAGTTTAGCGACTTTAGCTTCTTTGTTTGCAGTAACTTGGGAGTCAAAAGTCACACCTATGCAGATAAGTATTAAGGAAACTCCCACTTACTGCCATAACATAGAAGAAAAAGGGATGGTCTACCATGGTACCATGATATTCTTCATTATATTAGTGATCAACAATACCTAGCGCATGCTACAAATATTGACAAGCGAACCATCTAAAAACTATCAACAAGTTTCATTTTGGATGGTGAATTCTTTACAAAAAAAGCTGGCATTAAACATTACTATGATATATGGACGCTCTTGAAGCTAGAAGAATTATAAAAAAGGTCCATGAAGGAATATGTGGTACTCACACTAATAAACATAGAATGGCAAAAAAAATCATGAGGTCTAGATATTACTAGTTGATGCTCGAAAAAGACTGCATTGACTATGCTCGGAATGCCACAAGTGCCAAATCTATGCAAATAAAATCCATGTCCTACCTTTACCTCTATATCTTATGAAGGCTCTATTGCCTTTCTCTATATGGAGCATGGATATAATTAGACCCATTATTCCTAAAGCTTTGAATGGGCATCACTTTATTTTGGTTACCATTATTTCACCAAATGGGAACAGCCTTATATTCCAATGTCACTCGATCTATTGTTTGCAAGTTTGTGAAATGAGACATCATCTATCGATATGGACTGCTTGAACAACCTAAAGCTAAAAGAAATTCTAAAAGAGGTCCATGAAAGAATTTATGGTAGTTATGCTAATGGACAGAGAATGGCAAAGCAAGTCATGAGGTTTGGATATTACTGGTTAATGCTTAAAAAAGACTACATTGACTATGCTTGAAAATGACACAAGTACCAAATTACGAGCAATATACATGGCCCACCTTCACCTCTGCATGTCATGATGGCTGTATGTCTATTTTCTATGTGGGGCATGGATATTATTATACCTATTAGTCCCAAAGCTTTGAATGGGCATGTTTCATTTTAGTTGCCATTGATTATTTCACCAAATGGGTAAAAGTATTCTTATATTTCAAAATTACTAAATTTGTTGTTTGCAAGTTTATGAAAGGAGACATTATCTACTGATATGGATTGCCCAAACAAATCATTACAGATAATGCAAACAATTTGAACAATAAAATGATGGAAGTAATTTACTCTCAGTTTAAGATTAAGCAACACAATTTAGTGCCATACCATCCAAAAATGAATAGAGCAGTCAAAATAGCCAACAAAAGTATTAAGAAAATAATGAAATATTATCGAAACTTATAAAAATTGGCATGAGAAGTTACCATTCGCATTACATGCCTATCATATAGTAGTTCAAGCTTCTACTAGAGCTACCCCATTCTCTTTAGTCTATGAGATGGAGACAATTTAACCATCAAAGTTGAAATCCATTCCTCAAGGTCTTGATGCAATCACAACTTAAAGAAGCTAAATGGATCAAGAATCGATACAAGTAACTTAACCTTATTGACAAGAAGAAAGTGAAAGCTATCTGTTATAGATAGATATATTAGAAGCATATGATGACAACTCATAACAAAAAAGTCAATCCTCCTCAGTTTTGAGAAAAAAACTTAATACTCAAAAAGATCTTGCCAATTCACAAAGGTACTTATGGATAATGGACTACAAAATAAAATGGTCCTTATGTGGATACATGAGCCTTCTCCAATAGAGTGCTGATTCAGACCAAGATGGATGACAACAACTTGCTCAACACCATCAACTTTGATTCTATTAAGAAGTATCCTGCCTAAGAAGGTTCTCCGAATGGAAATCTATAGAGGCATCTTTTTCTTTGGAAGATAGGTTAAACAACCAAACCTTATCCTTGTCTGAACCTAATCTAATCAAGGCCAATACTAACTTAACAAAACCGTCCTTCATCAAAATACCAAAATTTGGCCCAACCTTTGTTCCTATCTTAAATTTACCAAACCCACTTATACTTGATCTTGAAGAAAAAAGGCAATGTCTTCCTTGGCTTGGGATAATTACCATGAGGCCATCCGAGAGGTTCTTTGAAAAATGGCCGACATTGAGAAAGTTGGTTATTAGAGAGAAGAAGTCTTTGGAAATACTCAAGGAAAGATTCATGTCATTAGCGTAAAAAATCAACTATTAGAAAAATTAATCTTTAACTTTCTTTTTGCCATCCAAAATGTTCAATGAATTATATTCATTTTCTTCCAAAAATGAAACATAACCATTTTATTTTCTAAATCTCTCTTTTCACACTCACATACCTTATTATGTCATGCTTGTCATATAATTGATAGTGCTTGATAGATTGTATAAAATTGATAATGGAATTTCTTATTGTTGCCTCAAAGAAAATGAAACTTTATAGAAACATCTTTTCAAGTTCAAAAAGCCTAGAATAGATTCTGGAACAACAACTAGACGTACCTTTCAGACTTCTTCCATGTTAAAAAACATGACAAAAATGTCTTTCATTAAACCTTAGCCAGAAGGTAGGGCTAAATCAATGATCCTTAATCCTTGCCTTCAAATTGCACTCCTACTAATTAGCCTAGACGATCATATTCATCCTTCCAGGCATGTTAAAAACCACTTGGCCAAGTTTGTTAACCAACTAATACAAGTCGATCAAACTCAAGAACCTTCCTACGCATCATGGGTTATTTTAACCTTAAAAAGTGATCTTAACCATTCAAAGAAAGCTTTTTGAACATTGGCAAACCTGAAAACATAGGAAACTAAATGAAACTCAAACATGAAGCGAATTCAAAACTCCAAACCCAATTACTAGATTAGGCTTTTAAACCATCACCTTTGCATTAGTTAAACATGCATTAACATCTTCATGCATAATTCATAAGACAATTAATATCTTTCAAGTATGAACTCTTGCTCACAAAAGTCAAACTAGTAAAGAACATTAGGTAAAAATTTCTTTTCTACAAAAGCTTGAAAAGGCTCTAGGTAAGGTAACTAAACTCATGCCTTTTGATCCATAAAAAGCTGGATGCCTTTTTTCTTTTAGTCCACAAAGAGCTGGATGTTTTTTCTTTTAGTCCCTAAAGAGTTAGACACCCTTTTTTTCTTTTAGTCCATAAAGAGCTAGGTAATTTTTTCTTTTAGTCCATAAAGAGTTGGATGCTTTTTTTCCTTTTATCCACAAAGCACTAGATGCTTATCTATTTAAGTCCATAAAGAGCTAAACTCTTACCTACCTTAGTCCACAAAGAGTTAGACGCCTAACTACTTTAGTCCATAAAAAGTGATATGCCTACCTTTCTTAACCTGTAAAAAGCTAAACGCTTATCTGGTCAATCCACAAAGAGCTAGATGCATACCTATCTCAGTCCACAAAGAGCTAAAATGCATATTTAGTCAAAGCTCACAGTAGCTAGCGCCTATCTGGGGGCTCAAGCCTAGGAAATTATAAACCTAGTAGGAAGGTCAGACCCTAGAAAACTCATTAAAACTTTTTTATTAGTCAGGACCATTGCCAACATACTCTACCTACCTTAGTGTAGGAATAACTAGATCTCCATTTTCCTATAAGCACTTATAAGATAATGTTATATCCTAGACAAAATAGTGTCTATTTGTCTTCGCCCTATTCCTGATAATCAGTTTCATAAATATCCATATAAACACATGTCTTAAATTTTATCAAGCTTAATGAAATAATGAAAAGTATTGAATATGTCAACATATTTCACGATAAATCAACATGAAAGTACTAAAAAAAATTGCACAAAATTATATCCATAATATCAAAAATTATTTGCACAATAAATATATATTGTCATAAATAAAAATCAAATTATTACCAGTAAAAATCAAATTAAACATTTAAATCACTACACCTTGATCATAGCCTTCATACTTGGCCTTTAAACATGGATCAAAATCCATAAAATCCATGAGTAGAAGTATTAATGGCTCACTAAAAGGGAAGAGTTATACATGAGATTAACAAAAATTAAAGCTTTTGCAAGAGAAACTACCTTAAAATGCTTGATAACTTAGCAAATTTTAGTGTTTTTAGTGATTCTTCTTATGAAACATCAAGCTTTCAAAATAATCTATCTTTCTCTACTCAGAAGGCAAGGAGTACAGCTAAGAGATGAAAAAATTCCCTTGGTTAATACTTCTAGTGTTTTCTTTTTTTTATTTATTTTTATTAGCTTTTCTTTCTAGATTTTTTTAGTTTTGATAAGATTCAATTTAATTCATTTTGTCTTTTTAAGTTAGTCCTCAAGTCTTAGTAAAAAATCTAATGCATGAATCACGAGGGCTAAGATTAGGTGCTATGATGATTTAGGATACTATTAAGCTTAATGATAAAATTCAATCTGATAAAATTCAATCCCAATTAAATTAATACTCGCATCATTGATCTATCAAATTTTGAAATTGCATATAATTATTTATAAATATTTGAAAATGTATGAATAAATAAAATTATAATTGTAAATTTTATAAAAAAAGTGAAGTGAGGGATTATATTGTAAGAAATTAAAAGTTATAAATTGACATTCAATTACGAATTTAATCCCATTAAAGGCCTAATTAAATCCATAAAAAAATTTTAAATCCAAAAGAATTAAGAAAAATTTTGGAAAGAGAAAACATTATTGGGCTTTATTGTAAAATCTAAATGGATTTAATTGGGCCTTGCCAAAAAGCAAAATGGGCTTGTTGGAATAATAAAAAATAGGCTTATTGGGCTTGTAGATAATAAAATGGGCTTAATAAAATTATAATTGTAAATTTTATGACAAAACTGAAGTGGGGGATTATATTGTAAGAGATTAAAAGTTATAAATTGACATTCAATTATGAATTTAATCACATAAAAGGACCAATTATATTTTCATAAAAAATTTTATATCCAAAAGAATTAATAAAACCTTTGGAAAGAGCAAACATTATTGGGCTTTATTGTAAAATCTAAATGGGTTTAATTGGGCCTTGCCAGAAAGTAAAATGGGCTTGTTGGAATAATAAAAATAAGCTTGCTAGGCTTGTAGATAATAAAATGGGCTTGATAGAAAATCGAAAAAGGGCTTGGCAAGCTTATTGGGTTTATTGAGAAATAAATGGGCTTATTGGGCCTATCAGCAAAATTTGCAAGTTGGCACAATAATAATAATTATAATAATAATAATAATAATAATAAAATTTTCTTACAAAAATTCTAAGTGTTGAGTTCTAAAGGGGTTTTTGAGAAGTTTTATGTATAAGAAAAAGAAAATTAAAATTTCTAAACTCATAAAAATTTTATGAGAAAAATATTTACAAAAGAAAATTGAATATTTAAAAAACTAAAGAACACATAAAATAAATTAGTGTCTCAAAAACTGAATTAATATGAATTTAATGAAAGCATTTGTAGAATTTTAAAAATTCTAGACTTAGAAAAATTCTTCCAAAAACATTATGGAGTAAAAAACTCTATATTTTAGAAAAAGAAAAATTCTAAAACTAAATCCAAATTTAGAAAAATAAGCTAAATTCAACACCTTGCTCAAAACATTAACTAGTAGAAATAACAAAGATAAAAAACAAACTTGGAATCTGGAGCAAGTTTTACTAAAAAAAGTCGCCAGCAAAATGCTTGCAGTATAGTGGAAAATCCAAAATTATTGAATGAATTGGACAACTTGACATCTCATGGTATAAAATGCCAATACAAATTTTTTCATTAATATTTTTTTATTTTTAGAGTGCGGATAGGTAAAAATACTACACGAGTGTTGGCAAAAATATATAATTGTGGACTCCCAAAATTGCACAAAAAATTCTAAAAAATTCCTAAAAATGGGAAATATGATCATGATATCATCTGAAAAAATAAATTTCAAAATTTTGGCTAGAAATTAACTTTTCTTCTGAATATTCATTCTTTTTGCCTAAGATTTATTATTTACCACCATTGAAATTGCACTTGTTTCGTCAAATGTACATGTTATTTAGGCATAACAAAATAAGTTTTGAAATGGCCCAGTCTGCCTAGAGAAGGTCAACCATCATCGAGATAACCGTTAAGTTCTGAATCTTAGATATTTAGGACTATTAGAAAGAGGGGCCTGGATGAAACTAGGTGTTTACAAGAATAAGCATGGTGCAGTATGTACCCAAACCTTTATCCATATTAATTATTACAACTCATGGTTAATGTTCATCGATCTATGAGGACCTATTTGTTATAATCTAAATATATGCTCTGGCCAAAGATTTTAATCCAACTAACCACAGTTAAGAGCACTTGAAAATGTCACTTAGAGTAGTAAGTCCTATTTGGATCACTCATTGATCTACTATATCATTCATGCTATACTCAAAACCACCCTACCATAAGCATCTATCTATTGTGGACTTGATTGTGATGGAATTAAAGCATAATAGTCCTCATACAAAATGAACTAATATCATAAGTCTAAGCATTATTATACATGACTAGCACATGAAAACATGTTCCATACACACTTAAGTGACTTACACCATATGGAATTCCTATCCGGGCTGTGTTTAGTGGACTTGTTTTTATAAAATAAGCACCTATATGCTATACTCAAGTATCTCGTATACTGTAAGCTCTATGAGATCAAAGGATCACATGCATCCCATGTTTAGAGAATAAGCATAGACTACTCTTTGTGCATTGTCAATGCCCCATTTTAACTATAGGATGACTAGGAACATTTTTAAAAACACAACTTTAATGCATACGGATCTCATCTTCATAACTAGTGTACTAACTTTGAAAGGCCATTATGCTTCAAGGGTTCATCCAATTAATGTTTGCATAAGTGTCAATCACTCTATTAACATAAAGGAAAACCTATGTTACTTTAACTTAGTAACTTGTAGGTAGTTATTTGCCCATGTATCCCATGTCCTAATTTGATTGTTCAAAAGCATACACTAACATGAACATCATCCTAAACCTTAGAGACTTATTCAATAGGAAAGGCACATTGAGAGGTTTGATATCTCAAAAAAATTGTTCCAAATAAAGATGTCCAAAGGTCCACCTATTAGAACTCACATGCTAAAAATGATTTGCTGGATCACTTATTTTGAATAGTTGGGTTGGTCAATGGATAACAAGTTAGCTATTAATCTAGTTTTTTCCTCTTTACTTCCTACTTTTCATAATTTATGTTAAACTTTAACATAAATCACCTAGACACATCTCTTCTAGGATTATTAAATGTGTTGTTTATATCAAAAAAGTCTCTCACCAACAAAATGGATGTCCACTTGTTTACTTTTACTTTTAATTCTAACAAAACCAAGAAAAAGAAAAAATTAAGAAAGAATGGTTCAAAGAGTTTAAGCCATCTGGTAGAATGAAGGCTAAAGATGGAACTGATAAGAGTACTTGTTTTTATTATAGAAAACTTGGTCATCAGAATAACAACTACAAAGAGTACCTTGAATCGGTTAATGACAAAAAGCAAAAGGCAATTTCTACCTTGGTATAAATCCAAAAATATTTAATTTTCTTTGGTATTTGATACCTAGTTATTGGTACTAAGTATTATAGGGACCAATGATAAAGGCAAGGATAAAGGAAAATGGACCATTAGAGAAGAGGACAACCCAAATGATATGGATTAGGCTTACACATCTATGAATGGAAGTTATTGAAAACTTTCATTTTATGATTTATTATTTTTTATATTCTCAGCTTTATAGACTGGTTTTTAAGAAGTTTTTATTTTAAGATAAATATTTTGAATATATATATTTGTTGGCATATGGATTCTATGCCTTTAATTTCCTTTAGTTAATAAACCTTACTAGAATTGTTCTACATCATGGTCTATCAAATTATACCGATTAATTAAATTAAGCCCAATTAGATTAAATTCAAATCTTGTTAAGATTGAATTCCATACAAAATTTTTATGCATACCATGTTTAGGTGGGAGTATTCATGAATTATTAAAAGTTAATATTCATGACAACATAAGATTTAATAGGAACATTCATGGGATATTAAAAGTTAATATACATAAACATGTGGCAAACTAAAGTTATACATACTTGGATGTAATTTTGGAAAGAGTTCCAAACTAGAGAGATTACATATTTATATCCAAGAGACATAAAACAAATCATTTCATCATAGTCTCATGAAAATGATTGATTTTGGATTATAAATATCAAGTTAATTGAATTGATTCCAATAGTTGTAAGATAACTTAGCCATATGATTGGAATTAAGGTCTTATTATTATCCAAACAATTTTATAACTTGATAATAAGGATTAACACAGATGAATTAACATATTCTCTAATAAGTAGACAACAAGGACAATATGGCTACTTGAAGTGCGAGTGGGAGATGTTGGCATATGCTCTTGAGCAAATCAAACAGGTTCATGGGATACATAATCAAATTACATCATACATATTACTAAGCTTTAGTAACATTGGTTTTCCTTCACATTAGTGGCATGATTGACATTTATGCAAACACTAATTGGATGAAGCCCTTGAAACACAGTGGCTTTCATAGTTAATAAACCATTACAATGATGAGATCCTCATGTATCAGAGTCATGTTTCTAAAAAATGTTCTTAGTCATCGTATTGTCAAGAGGCAATGACAATGCATAAATACTAGTAGATGGTAAGCTTGTATGCATTGGATGCATGTTACCTTTTACTCTCGTAGAGTTTGAAGTATACAAGATAGGATAGCACATAGGTGCTTGTTTGGTGGAAATAAGTTCTTTAAACATAGCTCGAATAAGAATTTCATTTGGTATAAGTCATTTAAGTGTCTACAAAATATATTATCATGTTCCAATCATGTATAATATTCCTTAGACTTGTGATATTATGTCACCTTGTATGAGGAGTGGTATGCTTTAATTCCATTACGAATAGGTCCATAATAGACTGATGCTTATGGTAGTGTGGTTTTGGGTATAGCATGAACTATATGGTAGATGGATGAGTGATCCAAAGAGGATTCACCCTTTCGAGTGACATTAGAGACATATCTCGAGTGTTTTTAACTTTGGTTGATTAAATTAAAGTCTCTGGTAAGAGCATAAATGGATTACAAGGAATAATTCCTCCTAGATCCATGAAAATTAACCATAACTTGTACGAACGAATATAGATAAAGGTTTGGGTAGACATTACACCATGTTCATCCTTAATCAAAGATATATGATGAAAGGACCATACTACATTGAAAGGTAGGTTATAAAAAGGTTTTTGTAAGGTTACACTAAATCTTCAAAATTTGGGTGGTCATAATGGATTTCTAGAACCCACTCTCGATCTATGAATATGATTAATATTTCCAACATGTTAGGAGCATAATGGGTCACACACAGTAAGGTAGATCTATTGGATTAAATCTAAGATTTAATTAAGTCATTACTTAATTAAGTGAAAGGTAATTTAAATGAAGGACTTAATTGAATGAGTTCAATTATTGAAAGACAAAATTAGGTTTGTGAAATCTAGATTTTGTTGCCTAATTAAGACACCAATAATAAGATTGTCTTATTAAAATAATGTCTAAATTAAGACATAAATCATAAAGGTGGATAAACACTAGTTCTAGTTGAAACCGGATTTCACCTAGACTCGGGATTTTATTGAGAATCAAATTTCGTATCTTATGATTTATTCATTATACCTTCTAAATTTATTGTAGTATTAATTATTTGATAACTAGTGTTAAATAATATTGAAATTAAGTTAAAACAGTTTTAACTAAACTAAGGATTTTTTGGTGGAAAAATCTATAGGGTTGCGTATATACTAGCTAATTTGTGTTTCCAAATTATTTATTTAATATTTTATAATTATTTGATAGTTATATTTATTAAATAAATATTATTCTTTAGATATATAAAAATTGAATTAATTAGATTAAATTCATGGAAACACAAATCTAGCCTAAAACCCTAAATATTGTGCTATATACAAAAAATCTGGTCTAAGCTTGTTAGGCCAATTCCTTTGACCCAATGTTTAAAGGGATTTCGGCTAAGATAAAAGGGAGGTTTGCTAACCATTTAATAAACATAAAATGAGGAAAATAAGTTCAACTTGTTTTGCAAGTTTTAAATAAGTCAAAACTCTTCCATTCTAAATCTAACTAGGATAAGGATTATGCTAATATATAAAAATATGATGGTCTAAAGGCTTGAAAAGAGAATTTAACCTAATTTTGAGATAGGAGGCTGCTAATATATTGAGAGAAAATATTTTATTAGATAAAATTTAGTTTTCTCAAACAATGTTCCTATCTACATAAAATCCTAGTCTTTACGTCACCTTCTTGAAAGTACTTATGCTTGGTATAGGTTTCCTTCATTCTCTTTTCTTAGTCCTTAATTGATTTAAGATTTAAAGTTGCCTTCTGGTTGAGGGTTTCTTACCTTTTTAGCTTGTACTAGAAAACCACTAGGCCTCAAAAAGGTTTCAACAGCTACTGTGTAGATAACCATAAAAGACAAGACACGTGTACTGCTGGTGGTCTTCAAGAATCTTTCAGGAAATTAGCTTTTTGGAGTTTTAGTGTTTAGATTTCAACATCTAAAGACAAGATTCTCATATGGATAATTAAATCTTGGCTCGTAATCTTAAAGATTACCATTTGTAAGTCCTTCTCTAAAGATCTATAGGGAAGTCTGACTATTTCTATGCTTACTATTTTTGCTACATCAATTATCTTTATATTTTAATGATTTTTGAAATCCAATACTAGCATGAGGCCAGACTTAATCGAGAAAAAGTTCTTTTCATTCTCAAAATCCTCTTTAATCACTTATGTCACTACATACCCTTTTTTTTAGTGATCTGAAGAAAAGGTCCATGACTTAAAGAATATATGATGTGCGATGTTATTGGTTGGAGCCTTTGGGTTATCCCTTATCGATATTTGACTTAGGCATAATAATATGAAGGGAAGAAAGATCGTTGGGTGAATAGCTCACTTTACTAGTCTCGAAAGGTTACCATGAGGTGGTCATAGATTTAGAGTTATTATCTATCATTTTGGGCTAGGCATGATTGGATGCCCTTTGAAAATAATGTTCTGAGTTATGAAACTTGAAACATCAATTTTGAGGCATACACGGTCCAAAAAGTCATCGATTGGGTTCAAGACTTGGTTTCCACTAAGGAAGGATTACCATCCCCACGATGCCCAAAATCGATACTGTAGATAGCTTATTTTGTCCGAGCTAATTTTTGGCAATCTAGAGCATGGACGTAAGAGGGGGCGATGATGTTGCCCGGTGAAAAAGGTATTTTTAGGATGTCAAAGAAGGCCTAAGGATCATATCAAAGGTAAATACAAAGATATGGCA
>JAQSVH010165885.1:0-22496 GCA_029448705.1 Adansonia digitata
TTTTCAAAGCTAATCGTAAGATTTATTTTTTGATAAATTAATATTTTATCATATATGGACCTGTTCAAGGGTCGGGTCCTAATTGGGCCTGAAACCAGGTTCTTATATTTTATATTAGACTAGCCCGACTCGGTTCAGAATAGTAATTTTAAATTAATATATTTTATTTAAATTTAAATATAACAATATATATAATATTAATAACAAAATATTTTTTTAATGTGCCAAACAATAATTCTGACTTTAATAGGCAGGTATGAGTATATTAAATATAAGCCTGGGCTTGGGATTTTAAAAAAATTTAGGCCAGCAACTCATGAGCAAGTTTAATCATACTTAAAATATAAATTAAGTTTTTAATATTTCATTAAATTATTAAAATAATATTAAAATAAAATTCATAATTAAAGTTTTTGATTAATTAAAAATTATATAATTATAATTTTTGCATATATATTTTTAGTATTAAATTTGAATTCAAATTCGAGTCAGACTTGAGTTCGGGTTCTTTCGAATTCGTATCATTTCGGGTTCAAGCTATTCTGAATTCAAACTATTTCGAGTTCAAATTATTAATTTTTTAATAAATCAAATTCGATTTAAATTTAAATTTAAATTCAAATTCAAAATTTTACAAATAAATTTTTTAATTTTAGTTCATTTTGTTACCTCTACTCTTAAATTAAAACTTCTTTATTGTCAATGTGTGGTGTGAGGAATTTGTGTCCTAAAAATATCTTTTTCTTTACTTGATTCTCTTACTGAATCATGGTATGTTTACTGAAGTCGTGGCAATTCTCTGTTCTTTGCTTCCAAGTAGTCGTTTTCACCACGGATAGGAGATATTCTTCTACCTAGTTTTAGTAATTTGAATTAATTTAAATTATAAATGATATGTTTTAGATTAGACTAAATTTGGATAAATAAATATATTTTTTTATTTGAATATAATCCGACACCTATGCTTCTAACCTCTTTACCAATTTATTCTTTCAGATTTGCTTAGCAGTATAGGCCCTTTCATGCCTTTTATTTTGTTAGTTTCGCACTTTTATACCGTTAAAAAGAGTACACCTTTTTAGTTGCTTAGCCGTTCAAAAGAATAAAGCTCTTCTTAGCTTTTTGGCCAACTCATCTTAATGTCCAATAATTTGGAATCAACAATTTTGACTACCATTTTACCCTAGGAAAGAAATAGGAATATTTATTATCTACCGCTAGTCCTTTTAGGGGAATATTTTAATTATTTTATCTTATCCTGTCTAATAATATTTATCAATATTTATTATTCTATTAATGTCAACGTTCAATGCACTAAAAGATAATATATCTTTAACCGTTAAAATATAAAAAGATATTAATGTGATTACATAACAACAGTAAAATCTCAAGATAGAAGTCTCTTTCTGAAAACAAACGTCGATATCTTACTGATAGGGTCAACTACAAGACGGAATAGCTTGATAGTTAGCGTTAGCTGTAATCCTGTAACATCAACTGATAATGTGTCTTTCAACAATACATATAAAAGATAAAGTAAATTTCAGGTAAAAGATCTATCTTGACCTCTCTTACTATTATTCTGTCTTTTCATTTTTCTAAAACCTTGAACTGACTTAATTATTGAAGAGTACTCTCAAATTTTTTATTTTGACACTTTTCTGATATTTTTTAATGTTGTAAGTCGCGTCTCAAAGAAATCATCAATATTTATCTTAACTTTCTTTCAACATTAAACATTTTTCTTTGATTCTCAAGAAAAAAAACTTAACGTGAAAGAAGCATTCATATAAGACATTTAGGTTAAGACTTATGTAAGAGATTGATTTCGCCTAATCTTGGACAGTTGGACTGTCCTAATCCTAATGCCCACCAAAAACAATTAAGCAGAACACGAAGTGCCGTTTCACTGCTCCATGTTTTGCAATTTAACGTCGTTCCGAGAATCTAAACAGTCCAAGAGTAGTAAATTAGCAAAATTCGTTTTTTTATTTTTAACAAAATGACGCACAAATAAGGCACGCAACTTTATGCTTATGATTCATCACTGCGTTTCCCAACATTTTCCCCAAATACACCCAAACTTTTGAGTTCGTCTCTTATTCAACTAAAAGCTCAGAGAAAGTCTATCCTTTTTCCATCACAAGTAAAACTTAAAAAAAAAAAAATCAAGACGAAGAAAATTGCTTCAATTTTGGCTGCGACTTCCTCAATTATTTAGCGCTTTTAACTTAACTGACATTGTTCTTAGATTTCTCGATCAGGTATTGAAAGCATTTCAAGTTTTTTTTTTTTGTCCTATTCGCCTTTTAGCTTTCTCAATTTTTTTTATTGGTGAATGAATCGCAGCCGCAGTAGATAGATGGAGATAGTGATTTTGGATCAAAAGGATGCAGTTGAATGGGTCTATAGAGGAGAAGGAGCTGCTAATCTTGTTCTCGCTTACACTGGATCGTCTCCCGCATTCGTAAGTTCTTCCACAGTTTTTTTTTTTTTTTTTTTTCAGTGTTTTGAATTTAATCTAAAAAATTAAAGTGGATGAAGTAGAAAATTGAAATTGCTAATATCATGGTTGCTTGTTTCTTCTTTTTTTATTTTTCGTTTGGAATTTTGTTGATAAAATAATAAGATTGGGAAAGTGATGCGAATACAAAAGTCACAACGGAACGGCAAAATCGGAGTGAATGGAATCTCCGCTTTAACAACGCATGAACCGCTTCTTTGGCGAGAAAATAAGGAGCTACCGGCGTCTCCGAACAGAGAGACTTTAGAGCAGCTTTACGTCAAGCATGTCATGAGCCCGTTGTTAGGCCCAAAATATGTCGATGTTGGGGTATCCATCTATATATATATATATATATAAAATTCTGATTTAGTTATTTTGGCTTGATGAGCTTTATAATTGCCTTTGGATTTTTGGTCTTTTGACTTTGGCAGATTCGAGTTCATGTTACTAAGGAATTCCTCAAGTCTGTTGAGAATAATGTGACTTGTCACCGGCCTGCTTGGCGAGTTGATTCATCTCACGTTGATGTAAACCGTGATTCTGTGCTACTTATGTCGGATTATTCAATCTTTGCGAATGGTGATTTCACTTTCTGCTGATCTAGGTTGATGTACTTTTTTCATGTTTGCACTTACAAAATGGTATTTTCTTTGTCACTCTTATAGAAGAGTAAAAGAGGACTTTGTAATCTTATTCAGCTGAGATTAATTAGGTAGCTTTATTGCTTCCTTCCAATCTTATCTTTATGAGATTAACAATACTACTAGAGGACTTACTTTACTAGAATGCAGGTGACAAAATTTTTGCCTGGTACAGGTTTGGAAGTAGGGAAAGGAGTAGGAAGTAGCTCTAAGTATGTAGTCTATTTGGAATTTTGTATAGTGTATACCTAAAATTACTTTGTGCAAACTGGAAGTGGGGAAAGGAATAGGAAGTAGCTTTCAGTGATGCATTTATATGGTAAAAATTCAACAGTTTGAGAAGACTTATAGACATGCATGCAGTCTTCCTCATTTTTGTTTTCCTAGAACTTAGCTCATATTTCAGAAAATGAGTAATTAATTCTAGGCAAAGGTGAAGCTAGATTTTCATCACATGCGATTAAAATTAATTTATTCAATAGAGCAATGATTACGTTAGTTTCTTATACGGTTGCACTTTCTTTATTTCAGGTGCTCTTAAAGGTGAACCATGTATAACCGTTGAGATAAAGGTGGATTTCTTTTTATGCACTTGTTCATCAATTTCTTCGTGTCATCAACTTTTTCATTTTTGGTATTTCCATTTGCTTTACTGAGTTACTATCAATTTGTCTTGATGAAGTAGCCAAAATGTGGATTTCTCCCAATTTCAAGATTTATAGCCGAAGAAAATGCTGTTAAAAGAACCATAGTTCGGTTTAGAATGCACCAAGCACTAAAGTTGCATAATCGAGAGGTAACTTTATGTTTCTTCATGCTATTCATTTTTTTTTTTTTTGGGTGCTAAGTTGTTATGCGTCACTACTTGCAAGAGTATCTCTCATTGCAACTTTCTTACCCTTATGTTAGCTAATATGGGCATTTTTATTCAAGCGTCTTTACTTTCACTTTCTTAATAATTGTGACATTTCAAAAATATTTACAGATATCAGAATATAGTGGATATAATCCACTTGATCTATTCTCTGGATCCAGAGATAGGATACATAAAGCTATTAAAGCTCTATATGCCACCCCTCAGAACAATTTCCGTGTATTTTTGAATGGTTCTCTTGTATTTGGGGCCTTGGGTGGTGGCACAGGCAGCACTAGTGTTCTGGTTGGTGAGGCCTTTGAAGATATACTTAAGAATGTCATTCAGGCAGATCATGGCCTGCGCACAGCTAGTTTTATACAGCTTGTTGCTGAGACACTTTATACTTGCGGAGTTTTAGATCAACTTCTTGAAGCTCAGAAGCTCGATACTTATGACATTGAAGGGGCAATTCATGCTTATTATAACATAATTTCTCAACCTTGTATGGTTTGTAAAGACTTGAGTGAAGGGAAATTATCATGCCACTATACCTCTTTGCACTCCATTCCATTGGATGAAAGCTTGAAGATTGTAAAGGACTATTTGATAGCTGCAACTGCAAAAGACTGTAGCTTGATGATTTGTTTTAGACCGAAGGAAGATGGTAGACTCCCTTCTCACAATACCGTACATCTAAGATCAACTGACCAAGTTTTTGAATACAAGGTAGGGTCCCTTGCCATTTTTCATTTAAGTTATACTGTTCATCGTTATTGCTAAAGTATTATATTTAGTATTTTCATAGCATTTTAAAGTGATCTCTCGAAAATTTTCTTTCGATGCATGCTTTGATTTTGTTGCCCAAAACTATATGAAGTCAAATTTAAATATACTTTTCTATGTGGTGATACTAGTTTGCTCAATCTTTAAAACTAACCTAGAAAAAACATTCTTTAGATCTTTGTTTAATAAGGAAATTCTTTTTGGCTGAAATCAAAGTCTTCTGTGGCAAGTTTTCTTAATTTCTTCTCATGTTACACGTATATCTTATCTGAGTTGCAAATTTGTAGGTGAATTTCATTGATCTGGATTTGAAACCTTTGAAGAAAATGGAGGCCTATTACGAGTTGGATAAGAAAATTGTTAGCTGCTATTCCCAGATGGTGAAAACTGAGCCTGAAACAAATAAAGCTGTTAGAATTAACTCGAATGGAAGTGTATGAGATAAAAGATATGCAGTAGAAGACAGTTTGATCACTGAAGATTGTACTGGTAAGTGCAGGTATATATGTTTCCTAAACTGTTGTAAAAGTAAAAAATTATGAAAGCGAAGATGAGTATCACTCATCTTTCGGTTCAAGTTCATCCTTCACCTCTTTTTTGGGCTTTTGGATTTCCCTTTGAGAAAATAATCTGTTGTATCTTTTGCTTAAAGATATGTTCTAGTTGATTTCTTTTTTGTTTTCCTTTTTATTTGGAAACTGAATTGTCCTCTACTTACATGGCAGTTGCATGTTCACTGATTTATGGTCAAATTTACCTAGTGAGGTACTGCTCGGTTATAAGCAGTTTAATCCTTTTCCAATTTGTTGTACTATGTCCAATGTAACGTGGACTGCCTTGAAATCAGATGAACCATGTGCACCACTCTGTAACTAGCTATCCAGTTTGTCTTACTATTTCCAAAGTATAGGTACTTGATAATTTACCAAAAATATTACTATTGTACTTTTCTCTTTTTAGTCTATAATAATAAATTATTTCTCTCAGCTTTTGTAAAGCTATAATATTTCTAAACCCCTTGAAGTAAAATTCTTTTATGCTTTTCCAGGATTATGTTGTCCATAATCATCTATGCTTGGATTATGCTATCTTCTTGTCATTGAACTTCACACTTTTCCTTTGCTTGAAAGAGTTAATGCAATTTATCTCTTGCAATGTTTATATTTGTTAGTCTACAATTCATGCATGTCTCATCTGGTTTCAATGGGAGACATGGTTAAAATTTCACAGTGGGAGATTAACAGGAGCGGAAAAAAAAGAGAAAATGATCACAAGGGTTGGGGCTGAGAGTGAAAGTGATGTATCAACTACTCACTGCTATTATATCTTGAGCCCATATGGCCAATTAAATCATACAGCTGGATATTGAATTTACTGTTTTTTTTTTTTGGCGGAAACTTTGATGGTATTTTATGATAAAAATTGACTTTTAGCTGACTTTCTTAAATGTACTCTTGCTTTATTTTTAAAGTTTACCAGAGCATTGTTTTTGTGTGAAAGCCTAACCAATAAGTCTGTTCTTTATTTCCTTTCTAAGCCTGACCAGTTTGTGTTATCTTTGCACGGAGGTAATTTAACATGAAAAAATTCTTAGAACAGCAGCTTGAGTTATGCATGGAAGGAAAGAGTGGTGCTTCTTTTCGGACAGCATGAATCTGTGTTGTCTTTTTGATTTTGAGTTGATATTCTTTTTGAGGTTACTGTGGACTTTGGTCCCCTCGGCCATAACCCCGTAACTCAAAACAAGAATTTGATTTGAAACACATGACCCCTTGGTTAAAGCTCTTTGATGTTTTGTGGCCAAGCATATGTGCCAAATCAGCCTGATTCTCACACCTCTTCATTTTCTTGCTTAGTGAAATTATTTCCCTTTGGGTAGTTTGTATCGAAGTTTTCTAGACCTTTTGTCCAATCGGACTGGAGAGCCGGAGAGTTCTAAAGTGCTTAGACCATTGGAGAGAGGTCGACCGCTTCCTAGAGTTATACGTTTGCAATTTCATCACATTTTGGCTTGCCAGCCCACGTATATTTTCAATATTTCATTGTCATTTATTATAGTTTCAGATTGTTTAAGATATTTAAATGATTTGGAGATTGTTACTCACCTTTCTGCCTTTTTTATTTGGGGAATACCTAGACTACCCTTGAGTCCTGCCCTTAAACTAGACTGTGTGGACGAGGCGACTCAAACTTAATAGTCTACCGCCTGCGTGACAACGGCATGTGCTTTTTATTTTCTGTAGTACTAGCGGATAAGTATCCAAGATCAGAACCTAAAGTAACTAATCTTTGAGTACGATAAAACAACTTCCTAATTCTGGTCTCAGTTTCAATAGCTTAATTATAAACTTTTAAGCTTTTGCCTATAATTCTGAATGGTCATCTCAACAGAGCAAATTAGACAAAAGAATCAGCTAGTTCTTAGACTGTGAAGAAGGCTTACCGGTAGTAATCTCTAGGTAGTTTAAATTTGAAGGCACGTATAAAAACTGACCTAAATGAGTGTTGCGAATATATAAGCTTGAGTTTTGCCATAGACACACAAACTCACTCTCACATATTTTCTCAAGGGGAGAGAGACGCACGGTAGCTTTAGAAACCCGGCTAAGTTGTACTGAAAGGCTCAAGGTCATAAGTCTGACAGTCTTCTGGAATTAGAAGAAAATGCTTTATATGGTTACTCTGACAACATCCTCGGATAAAGAATCCGATTGTCTGTACCCCGTACAAATGATTGTTTGGACAGCCCACTGGAACTTTGCATAGAATCAAAGTCATATATCCTATGCACTACTGCTGGTATGGTTTCTTTTTGGCAATAAAACGAATTTTCCTTAATGACTCGGGAGTTACTTCATGACCCATTTCATTCAAAACTGTTTCAAGATCATTATGAGCGGGAACTCTGAAGTCGTATTTTTGTTTCTTTATGCGTGCATGTATATGTATGTGTGTATGTCATGTGTTTGGTTGTCCTTGTAAAATTCACATTTAATGAGCAAGATGCCATTGGTAAACCCAATCGAACACTTTCTGACTGGCATTTACTTCTCACCAACTAACAGTGTCAGTCCATTTAGTTTCCAACCAAACTTCTATCCAAAAGCATCAGAAAAAAACCATACTCACCGAGACATTAAGAGTACTTATAATCAAATGAAGTTGATAAATGTAGTAATAATTTATATATATAGGAAGTTTGGATCCATTACTTTTTCCTGGAGAAGCTTGTTCTCATTCAACTTTCTTACAACTTTAGTTAGTGTGTGCTTTATTTCAAAACCATGTCAAAGGTTCCTTTCCCCTGAAACGCTATTTAGCTTCCATATTTTTGCTTTTTATGTAAATTTGATCTTTGTTCCGTTTTGCATTTAATTTTCGACTCATCATTCTGCTCTGCCATTCTTTCTCTGCACTGACATCTTGCAGTGCTTTTATTGATCATAGAACATTGGATTGATCGCGTCTGTTCTGAGCTCGGACAAAGTACCGTAGAATCTGACTTTTTCTTTCCTGGTGCAGAAAACTGTCCTGTCAGTGGAGCTGCTCTGTCCAAAGTGCAGGCAGAAGGTAATGAAGGTCATTTCAGACATAGTAGGGATAACATCTATCGTCCTCGATCCATCAAAAAATACGGTAACTGTAACCGGTGAAGCTGATCCGTTTAAGATCATTAAGAAAGTCAGGAAATTCAGAAAACATGCATCGATCGTAAGTATCGGGGCTGCAAAGGATGAGAAGAAGGATGAGAAGAAGGACCAGAAGAAGGATGACCGGAAAGATCTTATGGTTTACACTCCGAAGACATGCCAGAGATGCGATGTTTGGTATGTTGTGGGTGATGACCTTTACAATTATTGTTCCATTCTGTAATTAAGATATCCATATTTCCATGTATCATTTGTTTGTAAATTTAGATTCTAGTTTCACAGAGATTCCAAATGATAAAGAGGAACTCCATTTGTTTCCAGTAGCAGGATAAAAGCGCATAAGCTTTTTCCCCGGTATATCATAAAACTGTCGCTGTTTAGACAACATGTCATGAACATATTGTAGTATATTTAAAGTTGATATTTAATTTATGAATGATTTAGGTTGCAAATACAGATTTCCAAAACCTGGAGATCCGTCCCAGGAGTTGGAAATCTCGACAATATTCGTTTTGTTGGATTTTGCCAAAGCGTGACGAAGACAAATAGATTTAACAAAACAAAAATAGCATTAACTAATATAAATAAATGAATGTTTTAAAATTAAATTTTTTAACATTAATATAAATATATTAATATATTATTAATAATTTAAAAATATACAAACATAAAATATTTTAAACTAAAAATAATTATTAAAATTAAAACACCATAAACTATACAAGTACATAACCAGTGAAATCTAATTATAATATAAAAACATATTACTTACTATTATTATATTATAATTAATTAATTACAATATTAAATGAGACTACAAAAATATAAAATAAAATTTATAATTTAAAAAATTAAATTTTTATATAATTTAATATTACGATTGAATAATTAAATTATAAATGAAATGCGCTGTATTGTTTAACTGTGTAGAAATAGTATCCATTCTTCGTTGTAGGGTCCAATCCCGCGCCATAAAAAGGAGGGAGAGAGAACGAAGTAGTGACGTTTCCAATGGGACCCGATGCTGGGGGACGTCCCATCACCCAATCAACTTGCTGCTTTGTTGCGGTACCTTATAATTTCATATAATATAAAAAATAATATAAATATATAAACATAACACAATATTTATAATATTTTATATTAATATATTAAAATTATAAAATATATAATTTTTTAATTTTATTATGACATAAATTAATATAAACACCAAATAAATATATTAAATTATATAAATATAAATGTGATACACTAATATATAAATATAATAAAAAAAAGCCAATAACGCCTCGGTAATATCAACGACGATTGATACATTGAGGCATCAATAAATTAGAGTTGGAGCAGATGTGACTGTTTGGAAGGTTGGGTTATATTCTATAAACCTTAACCTTGCAAATAATTAAGAGCATATTTGGACGAGTGGGGCAGAAGGGTTACATAATTTTGCCTTTCTCAAAGGTGGAAATAAATTAATTAAGGGGGGTAGGGTGTGTAGTTAGCTAGGCAAAGCGCAAAGTGTATCCTCATTGCCGACAATGGACCGGTCACTTTTCATACAAATTGAGATGTTGATTTTGATGAAAACTATATATGATATATTAATCTATGAAAACTGTCTATTTAATTGATGAATCAATTATGTGAGATATCAAAATGAAAGGTCGTTTGATCCGTATTTATTTTAGTAGGAAAAAGACTTTTGGAAGAGATTGTCACATTTTCCTTTTCTATAGTTTTGTTCACTTTTTAGGTAGCTATTAATGTTGCGTGCACCTATCATTTCCAACTTATAAAATAAAATATTAGTTATATTTTTTGCATGGGATTGAATAATTTAATTACCATTTTCTAAGTTCCACTAAATTCTTTACATTTTAGAGAGTTTCAAAGAGAAAATTTAAAATGTAATTTATATGAAGTTATCGAGAATAGAATTTATATGTTAAAAGATGTATCCTTTAAATTATATTAAAAGAATTAAATCCAACCACAGTTTTAAAATATCCATTTCTGATTAAAAAAAATTAACATAGTTAGAGTTTCAAATTACCAGGCTTTCAAAGTAAAGGTTTTCGGACAGATCATTGGGCTACTGAGTACATTATTGGGTCTTGCTTTTTAGTTTTTTGTTTTTCATCATTATGGGCTTCAATTAGAGTCCAAAAGAAAGCAAAAGTATTCTGAATTTCTCTCGTCCTCAACTTTAGCCAAAATCTCCCTAAAACCCTGAAAAAGTATTCTTCTAGAAGTAGAAAGCAAAAAAAGATGTGGTTTTCAACCGAAAGAATGCCTTCATATGAAGCTCTTCCCTCAGTTGCTGCCTCTTATAAGTTTATAAACTTGCTTTGAAGGCCTTGCCTGATTGTGATTTGAGAAGCCATAGTCTTGTGTCAGCTCCTTTAATTCTATTTAAATTTTGATAATTCTAGGAGAACATTCAAATGAAATAGATTTGCATAACCCCTAATCTATGCCTTTCACTTATCAATCAGGCAACACTAATCAAACCTAGATGTCAAGCATGCTAATAATAAAATATAAAACTAAGCAAACATATAGTCAATGTGTCAGATGCAATCAAAGCAGAAAAATTCTCATCTCAGAACTATTTTGCAGCATCAAACATATGTCTTGTCATTTGAAGAGGGATATTTGATCTGACAAGTTGCACTGTTCTTAGCAGAAAAATTACGCAAAAAGTAACTGCGTATAAAATCATTACCTCAACAGAAAAATGAATTCAATGCTAAAAACAGGGCATTGAATCTCTATCTCTTTACAACGATTCTAAAGTCTAAACCCTTTGTTTCTTTTCTAACTTCCAGTATGGATCATAGATGTAAAGTCCCTCTTCTGCTCATTTATCAATTATCATCAAAATCGGCATTTTCTAAGGACCAGAGGATCTTTGTATCAAAGGCAGTTGTTCATGGTTAGAGAAGGGGAAAAAAATGAGTTTTAAGACAGGATACATAAGAAGCTAAAAAGATATGTAAAGATTGAATTGCAAGGTACAAAATCAATCACAAGAAGGAAATGTTCATATATAGGGAACCACAGTTTAAGACCACCTTGGCAACTGAATTCTGTATCGAAAAAGTCAGAACCGTGCTTGCCACTTTAGATACTTTCATGATTAAGTCTCAGTTACGTTCAGTAATCAATTCATCACGTCTCTCAAAAATCATCCTTGGCAGGCAATTAAAGTCCTTTACCTCAAAATCATTGGAATTTGAACTGCCATTAGACTCAACTTCACTATTTGAAGGAGAACCATTTGCCGTGGATCTCACACGAACATAAGTTGCAAAAGAAAACCGGACATTATTTTCTGCTAATGGCTTGGATGAGTACCACAACCGGAAACAGGACAAATCAATTGCAGGAATGAAGGTATCGCATTCAACGCTCGTCTCAATTTCAGTAATGTGAATGGCTTCACAACATGGAGCATTGAGTGTTTCTCTGCATTGTTAAAACATCAAAACATATATCTTTCCTAACATTATGAAATGAAATACAACTTTTTTTAACTAAAATCTACCTAAATATCTGGCCACCGCCAATGACAAACACCTTCTCTATTGAAAAACAATAAGGAACCTCTGCTAATAATTCCAAAGCTGACGGAATGCTTCCACATATTACAACATTTTCGCCGGTTGTAATATCAGAACCCTTGGAACGAGTCAGGACAACATTAAGGCGACCAGGTAAAGGTCTATACTCAAGTGGAATACTCTCCCAAGTTTTTCTACCCATCACTACAGCGTTCTTCTTCTCAGGATCTGATGTTGTCACTGTAAGATCCTTGAAGAATTTGATATCAGAAGGCAGTCTCCATGGTAACTTACCATCTTTCCCAATCCCCATTTCACGAGTTGCCGCCACCACGACTTGGTAATTCCTTAGGGAATCGCTCTTAGGTAGGCTTCTTAGATTATCACCACACACTGCAGAATATCCATGATTTGCAGTCACATCGAAACCTCTTAAAAATTGTGACCCAGCAATAAGATTGGAAAACCCATTTGCGTAACAACGCAGAAGAACCTGTAAATGGGGGGGGAAAAAAAAAGGACGTGGATTGGGACAAGAATAAATCAGATAATCGAGAATAAAAATGGTAGGGAAGATGTAAAAAGTAAAACCCATACAATTATACAAACCTTGGAGAAAAGTATGCGACTCTGAAGACGCATCAACATTGAGAAGAAAGCGAGAGCCAAAAGCCGAAATTTTTTAACTTTAAACAAAAACAAACGACCCAGAGTTATTACTTTTTGAAGAAAAAAATAAAGGGTAGAAGCTTACTGGAACTGCAAACTACTTTGGTTGCTCCACTTCCGTCCGGAACTCCGATGTGGTCAGGGTGTTTGAGCGAATGTTATTGTCTTATATAATTTATTTACCAATCGTTTCTACATTCTCTTTTTGGCTTTACCCAAAAAAAATTATCCTTTTTCCGCCAAAACTATATTGCAATTAAGTTGAAAATAATCAATATCCATTCTTGATAATTCGAGGATGAGATTTTGAAGAAGATAATTAAAAATAATATAAATATATAAATTAATATAAATATTTATTAAATTTATTAAAATTATTAAAATTTATATAATACGATTAGCATTTATAGTAAAAGAAAAAGTGGCATACAAAACAAAACAGCATTTTATCTACTACTTTTACGCCATCTAGAATGTGCAATAAACCTCAGAAAAGAAAACAATAACGAGCCACCACTGCCAGTCCAGTGAGTCCGGAGATCACGTTCATACGCATCTCTATGGTATTTTATTTACATTGCATTTCTGTTTGCTGACTGTAATCTTTCACCGGAAAAAAATTTTCGATCCATATACATACAGACAATACAAGTTATTTATTGAACGATTATCAAAAACTCCCGTCAATTCTTTTCGGTACGTAAATTGCATTCTCATCTTCACCAGCAACAGGACTTCTTTTTCTGCGTCATGCATGCAAACACACAATCATTTATCTAACTAAATGAAAATTCAATCCTATTGCATGTATTGATGGTTGAATGTAATGATCTTTTGACTTACCCCAGACTTGGCTTCTTGTTGACTGTCCATATATGCAAGGAGTTCTTCCTGCCGAATTAAAGCTTCATGAAGAGCCTGCTTCATTATCAAAACTCGCAATAAATAACACTCCTATCGAAACTTACGTCAAGAAGGAAGACAACATGCTTCATTATGGGAACCTAATATCACATAACAAGCGGTATTGCATCACCATAGTTCTTGCTTACATCAGGCTTGAGTCATTTAATAAAGGGTTAGGACAGTTTGGGACAAGATCTAGACAGGCTTGAATTGGTTCTTAAGGCTATTCACAACCTAAGAAGGCGGCATGAAAAGAAATCATCCCTACTCCAGCAGGAGTCGGAGAATAATTACCTGTTTTGTAGCAATTAGTTCTGCTTCTAATGCATCCACACGATAAACAGCAGCATTCAACAACTCCTCTTTCTCATGAGGCATCTCAAATGTTTTTGATTTCAGCATCTCAACTTTCTCTTCGAGATCACCCAACCTTCTTACAACAGAGGACAGGATGTCTGCCTCAGTGAACCTTGGAGCAGGTGAAGGGGGACGAGTTTCCTCCTTGTACGTTGGTTCATCATGCTGGCCAGGAATGCTACATGTTAAATCAGTTACACTCCGCTTTTTCATCAGATGCAATACCATTGTTCGGATAAGAGTTAAAAAAGCCAAGAAGGCAACAACTACAGCAATGATATAACCATAGATTCCTTTTGGAGTTTGCTCTCCCAGCAGCAGAGTAGTCCCTGCACTTAAAGACAGTAGATTTCATCAATGTCAAAAGTGCTGAAAATATAAAAAGAAATAACCAGGCTCTGGCTTTGTTTACACTGTTCTCTTGATCATGATTTGATTAAATCTATTATAATGAGACAAAATACTTTGAAAAGGTGAGAGAGAGAGAGAAAAAAGAGATGGCAAAAGCGTGGTAACATTCTGTTTATTTTGGGCGTCGTTTATCTCTCAATAAACCTTGAAGTTGATACCATATGTCTTGCATGAGAATACAGATGATAAATGGTATTAACAACATTTAAAAGGCGTTAAAATTTGAATTTAAGCATATATTTATATGCAGAATGATCCTGCAATAGAAGTTGAAAAAAAAAAAACAGAGATGGCATGCAGTATACACAATAGTTTCTCCTGCCATATTGGCCGAGTAAGAGAACAGCTTTTAAATACAGCTCATATAGTCATATTGCTAACCTTGAGAAGTATATTGACTCTGATGGGACACTTGTATCTCACATTCCGAATCTACAACCTTATCAATCATGGGCACATATTCATCATACTCAGAAGAACCACCAGCAGGGATCGCCTTGCCAGCCATTCTAGCCTACACAAACATCATGGTATTTTATGGTTTCAAGATTGAATAATTTTATAGCGTGAGACCGAACGTGTAGTCCCACTTCTTAAGATTTAACCATCCACATATATATAATTGCAAGTGAAGCGCTCTTGGATAGACAAAAGACTATCCTGGTGTTAGGCGGTTGTTTAAACTGTGCTCTAGCATGCAATGAATGAAATCCCTTTATGCCACTTAATCAGTCATCACAATTTGCAAGCATCTACCTCTTCACTAACAGGAGCCAATATTGGATGTAAATAGCTCCTAGATGTCTTAAGGGAAGCAATTTCTTCAGCTTCAGATCCTGACTCAGCTGCAGATGTGTCGCTACTCTTTATCTGACACACAATAAAAAAAATGGAAATGCAGAACTAAAATAAGAGAAAATTTGACTGAATTCTAATGCAAAACTCAAAGTTGAGAAGGTCTGATCGGCACTGCGAAAGACAATCAATGACCCATACCACAGGATAACATGGCCTATCGTAAGCAATTACCTTTCCTTCACTGTTTGAAACTGTCACAATCTGTCTGGAAAATAGTGCTTCACCATTGGCAATCATCTGCATGAAGACAATCAATCATATTGCTTAAAACATGTATGAGATACAACTGAAAAAGAAGGTATAGGAAAATAAGGGCAAGTTTATTCAGAGAGTGCGTATCAGACCTTTAATATGTTGGGGTCTTTCCAGGGTCCTTTGTCTGATCTCATACAACCTCCCTCATCGGCACAAGTGCAGCTACCTCCAAGAAATTGCGGCAGCTCACTAGCCAAGTTCAATATATCAAAAACTTTTAGTTGCCAGAACAAATAAAAATCAATTAACCAACATATCAGCAACCAAAATATTTAATTACCTTGGATCAATAATTTCAAGCAACTTATTCTGGTAGTTGCTACCAAGAACCTGCGAGAAATTTAAAAATTGAGAAACTCCTATTAACTGAGAAGAGTATATACTTTTAGAAAAAGCCAAACTATACAAAGATTGTTAACTTACATTGATCTTACTAGCTGTTTTAGAATCAAGAAAAGATTTGACAGCTTTCAAGCACACCTTAAAACCCGGACCAGCATTGATGATGAACATTCGGTAAAGAGTCTGCAGAAGGGCATTGATGATAAACATTCCTGACAAATTTCTATCAATGCTGAAAATACAAGCAATATTCACAATATCTGAGCACGTTAGCAACTAGAAGAATAACTACCTCAGGATAGTTATCACTATCAATCTTCTGCAGCCGCCTCACAAGATCTTGCGCAGGCTTGCTAAAGTTTTTATAACCCTATGAAGAAAAAGACTGGGAGTGAGCAACATGCAAATGTCATAAACTCTTATCAGGCCAAACATAAAATGATGGCAGGGAAGACTATAAAATCTGAGAAACAACAAAAAGCATACCATGCCTTGAACATCCAAAATAGTTGTGCTCGAATCTATATATCTCTTTGCGGCAATGGAGCAAGCAGGAAACTTAGTTGCAAAACACTTTTCAAATTCCTGCACATGGTATCTTACGTATCGTTCCAAAGTTGTCACTCGCATAAGCTTGTCAGGGTCAACTTTTCCAAGCAACTCAATGTAGACAGGTCTTCCTTCCTTATCCACCCCATGATAACCTTGTGGGTAGTACTTCAACACTTCATTCAACTCATTGAACTCAAAATCCTGATTAAATCATGATAACATTTAAAAAACAAAAAGAGCCAGCATCGCTGTATATAAAACCAGGCAATAAGTGAATAAGTAATAACCATCTTGGAAAAATAAAAGTTAGCTATTTCCTTAAAACTTAGGATGGAGGCAAATATCTAATGCAGTAATTAACTAAGATCCTCCAGATGATGGGGATCATTCCTGCTATAAGATGAGATCACCTCCAAAATTGTATCAGTACCAAAGTCTTTCCTCCATTGGATCATATTATCCCACATGTGCTTCGCTTTTTCGATATCAAACTTCCTTGCTTTTAAGAATCTACAAGAAAACACCTATTCAGAAATGGAACTTTCGGCAGAATGCAAACAAACCAATCTTGCATCATTTATGTTCCATTGCAAATCTCTGTATCAACATTAACAACTGTTCAAGCAACTCTTTACAAAAGCAAAGAAGATTGCAACTCACCTCAGTAGCATATGATAATCGTCTTGTCTAGCAGGAAGCAACTGCTCTGAGATTAATGCCTGACGGAAAGCATCAACAGTCTGCAACTCCTCAATATCTCGAAAATCCTTAATCGAAACAGACAGATTTCTTTTCCTCCTACTACTTTTCTTCTTAAGAGAACGTTTAAATTTACTCGATGCCTTCATCGCTTTCTTCTTAAGATTCCCGATTCTAGTCTTCCTGTCATCATCAGAGATTTCGAAATCCGATTTCCTATCTCTTCTTTCATCGTTACTAGCAAAACCTTCAAAACCTACATAATTTGATAGCAGTTCACCGATGATGCTCAAAAAGGCTAAAACTGAATTTAAATGGATATTCTGAAATACCGGTTTAGATAATACAGCAATCACTTCATCAAAATACATCAAGTAACAATCAAGAACACAAATAAGTATGAAATTTTAAACCAAAAACTGAGACACTAATGAACCCTAGAATTCATAAAGTGATAGAACAAAATGGATTAAAAAAAAAAGCAGAGAAACTGAATTATGAAGAGAAATTCACTTACAAGGCCTAGCGAAACGATCGAGAGGACCGGACATGTTTAAAAGATCTGTCGTCAAAAGTGCAACCAAAGATCAAGAACGCGGGATACGATTATTTAAAAACGAAACTGAGATCAATGAGGGTAAACAAAGAACTAAAGATTACTATTGAGATCTAAGACAAAGGGTAGCTCAAAGAACTGGATCTTTGGGATTGACGTGGCTGGCTGCTCAAAGCTTTAGAAACATACATACATTGCCAACAAACAAAAGAATATAAATAAATAAAAAATTAGTTAATTAGATTGTGAAAAACTAGAAGTACGAGTAGTATTTATTTATTTATTTGTTCGTTATTATCAGTGCAGCAAACGACATGGGTCCAAGATTCTCTCCGTTGGATGGGTCCCACTTTAAAAGTCGACAGGTGGCGTAAGAACCTGTTGCCGTAGGTAGATATCCATAGAGGGAATTGGCTGACGGGTAACGAGTTTCTGTCGGTGCCCCACTAAAGCTTTATTTTCTGCCTTTATAGACGCAGCTCGTTTGTTCCTTCATATTAAATTAGTGTCACTTGAATTTTATTTCTGATTTTCCGTTTCTCTTTCATCTCTCAGTTTCCAAAAAAAAACTATTATTCTATTAATAAAAAAAATTTTATTAATTTAAAAATATATTTAATTCAATTCGATGAGACTTTGGCAAACTACCAAAAAAATTTGCTTTTGATTTTGAATTTGGTGGCAGCAGGAAAAACAAGATATAGAAGCATTACAATGATATACTGATAAAGCAGTATAAATCAACGTGCTTACAAATATTATATTACATCACCAATTTTTTTAACCACATCTTTACATATATGTGTGTATATATATATATTTACAGACTTCTATTACACACATATTTGGTAGAAGATGATCATGTAGAGAACTGACTGCTGCGACGGATGGATGTTGTCAGCTTCCAAGAATATTTGCTATTTACAATTTAAGTCACCAGCAGGAACAACTGCTAAAAAAAATATAACTTGTTACGTATATTTTCCTCGAGATTCAACCTAATTCAAGTTTATAAACATCACCTGTTACGTATATTTCCTCAAGTTCCTTTGAGCCCGAAACCGACCAAGTTTGTCTCTCAAATCAGCTGTCGGAGAGCATCATATTCATAATAAACATATTAATAATTAACACGGAAAAAAGATAAATCATTCTGAAAAACTATGAGGACAAAAAAGAAATGCTTTCATTTTGGATCACGATTAAAACTCAACTCTAAGTGAAGGGTTGTATTTTTTACAGTAAAATGAAATACGGAACATAAATTGGCAGAAAGAGAGGGGGCGAGTACCAGCATCCCTGTAGCGTTCCTGATAAATAGCCTCATTTAACTCACAGACAATATTGAACTCCTCTGTAGCATGACAACGCTGACCGCTTGGCCTGGAACATAAATTACAACATCTTGCATTCAAAAACAAGAATCTCGAGCAATTGTTAACACACTCTCAGTAGAAAAGCAAAAACAATCTCCAGAGGGGTTTCAAGACTAACTTGTCCAGTTCAGCAAATGGTAAGCCATCAGAAGCTGGAGAATGAATTGACAGCTTCCCTGATTCAATCACTCGCATTCCATCACTATAAGCCAAGTACTTATTCACTTGTATAGGTACCTGCAAAGCCACATCAGGTATGCTTCCAAGGTCATAATTCTGAAAAGCTTCCACATTAGGGTGAATTTAGTCAGCCCAGAAAGTAAACACAAGAAAAGGTATCTACAAAATTTATGGTTAAACCATATTTCACATAACAATATCTGGTTTAGCTGGCCAATGAAACCACAGAAAAAAAAAAAAAAAAAAGAAAGAAGAAAAGTGACATGAGGTCAATGAGAAAGCATATACAACCCATGTTTTTCTAATGGACACAACGACCAATTTTCCAGGATCATTATTCATTACCGCTTTTCAAGGTTATACACTACTGAAAAGAAGGGGAAAAAAAAACTCTAACAATCTCCTAACATACTCTCAGGTATTCCCAATCATGAAACTGGCATAGACATTCTGTACGGTCCAGAAATCATACTAGACAATAACAGATAAAGGGTACCTTGCATCTCACAGCAATGTTGATGGCATCAGAAGGCCGAAGATCAAAACTGACCGACTCTGTCTCATCACCCACCTGTGACAACACCCAAAATGAGTCAATGAAGACTACTTTACATGGATATGCCATAGTTCCATGTCAGACAAATGCACTACAAGCGCAAGGGTATGAGAGAGAGGCAAACAGAAGTTCCAAGCTGAAGTAGATAAAACCTTTGTGAGGTACAACTGAGCAAAATAGGCCTCATGCACTCTTTTAGTAACTCTGACAAGCTTTACCTGCAGAATAACCAGATATTTATCACAATTCACAAACTAGATATCAAAGGAGTAATGACATGTCCATAAGATAGAGATGGCCGCATCAAGTCGTCCCAGTGGCATAACGAAAATAAAACTTTGTTGAAATATAGGAACTGCGGCAGGAAAGGAATCATACAGAGTATCCCATTTTGTCAATCATGTCCTTCACCACTTGATACATTGTAGGTCTGGCCTGGAAATAATAGCCAAAACATATATTAGCATTCATATTCAATACAAAACCAAGTGACAAGATGTCCAAATTCAATACATCTAACATGCCAGGAAAACAAGAATCCAGATTCAATGGGGGAAAAAAAAAGAACGATAACAAACAATTTGGACATTGCGCACTGCTGCCATGAGCAACACACTTGGCATCTCCACTGCAATTAAAACCACAATTCAGGTCAATTATGACTGGGAAGTAATAAATAGATCCAAAACAACGGAATCATGTAAGATCACATACAAACGATGATTGGGAGAAGAAGACCCGTCCCATCCTCCATCTTCAGAACGATGGCAGGATGCGGTGCATAATCTGGCAGATGCCCACCTTGAGGATTGTTATGAATACATCTTAAATGCCTACCATCCCTCAATTTGATCATAAATCCATCAGCTCCACTCCTCACCTCAACTACATGAAACAATTATGAAATACATCGGTCAATTAATTGCCACCGCATATCAACAATTCTATACATACAGACGCGAGTTCATATTGAATTTAAAGGCACCAGCAGCTACAACAACAAACAATAAGTAATCGCTCACTTAGCATCCACATACCAGCTTCGACCACACTGGAATTAACATAATCTTCATTGCTTTCATTGAAACTCTCAGCCATGCTTCCATTCCCATCTGAAGATGAACTGAAACTACACTGCACCGTGGTCTTGCACTTCCGTAATTTCAGTTGACGAGAAATCGCACGTGACTTACGCTTTCCATCAATTACCCCTCTATATCCCCATATATCACTTCTAAGCAACCTTGCCCCCGGAAAAGGCCCATTCACCGGCAGCATGTAAACCCCGACTTGTTTGCTCCGAACAGCAGGGCAAATCACCGGTCCTTGCAACGAAGCCATCTTCCCCCGATATACCACCTACCCCACAATAAAAATATGTCAGATGTCATATATTTATAAACTGTTAACTTCCTGATGATAAAATGTTTTAAACGAAAATTACAGTTCATTTTTGGCTTTTTTTTTTCTTTTTTTACTGGCTCCTCCCAATTTTGAAACTAAAACAATAAAACAACTTTTTTTTTTCTATTTAAAGACGATGGGTGATCCTACAATTCAAAAACAAGTTAATATAGAATTAAGGCATCGATTAAAGTGAAATCCATAGATAAAAATCTACACCTGAAAAGATTTCCCAAACAGACAACTATAACTATTCACAGATCAAATAATCAAAGATTGATTGGTTTTGATCAGTGATCAGAGAAAAGGTTGTCGAGAATCATGAGAATCTTTGAAAGTCGAAGGAAAGTCTTGATTGATTGATATAAGGAATATGAAGAGGCTTTTCGACGATCTAAATTCTATAGAAAAAAATGAAAAAGAAGAAGAAGAAAAGAGGAAATTAGAAAGTGAAAGATCGCAGGCAATGACGATAGAACAAATAATAATAAGCTTAGAGAGTAAGCAAATAACCGACGAGGTGGGCAATGGGGAACAGATGAAAGAATAATGAGAGATAAGCAGAAGATAAGAGATTTTTTCCTTACTCCTTTGTTTTTTTTTGGGGGGATATTATAAAGAGTCTGCCCTGTCCTCACCGCAATGAATCTATGCCGCTCATCAACATATGAAATTACTCTTCTATCCCTCCTGCATTTGCACTAATCTCCGTTCACAGGCGGTGGTTTAATTTGGTAATTTCCGCTTTTATTTTATTTTTTTAATTTTCTTTTTCAACGTGAGAAATATTTCCTTTTGTACTAAATATAAAATAACATTACCACGCTTTTCACTGGTGTGTTGATAAATAAATATATATATATATATTTTAAATTAAAAAACTAATTTTATAATTTGTCCATCCACACTATATCAGTTTTTTAAACAAAAAAAATTATTTAAAAAAATTATCCAATTGAAAATATGATTGTTTTTCAAAAAATAATATTTTTAATATTTTTATAAAAATAACATTTAACATACATATTCATAATTTTTATTATTAAAATATTTATTGTTTAATTTAGTTGTTGACATTGGATACAAATTAAGAAACTAAAAAAATATGAAAACAAAAAATTATGAGCTGATATTTGGTTATGTGCCTGTTTGGTAAAAGTTATATTTTCATCTGTTATATTAGATTTGATAATTTTTAATATATAAAAATATAATATAAATATGATATATTTATTAAATATAAAAATAATATAATAAATTTAATGTAATCGATCTAATATATATATTTTATTTATATTAAAAATTTTAATATATTTAATAATTTATATTTACATAAATTATAAAACAAAACTTGAATATGACAATCCTACCCAAGT
>JAQSVH010165894.1:6019-17932 GCA_029448705.1 Adansonia digitata
AACATTATGGATTTTTCACTTTTAATATGAAGGTAATGGTTTATGCTAATGGTTTAGGGTCATTACAGGTTTAGGGTACATTATGTCAATTTATTGCATTAAGTACGGATATTTCAATATATCAACATTTCAAAATTGAATATAAATTAACATATAAGTATTAAATTTTACGTTAACACATCATTTACTAGCATTATCATTAATGTGAACTCTCCTTTGAAGTGCCAAATTTGTAAAGATATTTGTTAGGCTATAGTTCATTCACATTGTTATGGTTCAAATTTGTAAGGACATTTGTTATAGCGATGTTCCAAATTTGTAAGGACATTCTTACATAATCCGCAACACTTTAGTTGGGTCTCTCCCTAAGGTCCATTTCATTAAAAATATGACTTGATCTTGCCAGACAATATTTTTTGATCTTTTCACATATTTGGATTAGGACACAGTAATGGACCATTATATTCTTGCCAATAATATTCATGCTCTATAAGTTGAAACTCATGCCAATAGACATTGGATATAGTCTCCAGTCTACAAACGTTGTCCACATATAGTATGCAATTTATATAGACATAAGCACAAGTAGCAACAACATGTGAACAAGGGTACCTTTGTGCTTGAAACTTCCTACAGTCACACCACCTCTCATTAAGATTGACTTTGGAGTTTAAAGCCATAACTCCCTCCTATGGGTTTTTTAACTTCTTAACTAGAAAAGATTGATTTATTGGCATCAATCCATAAACTGAGGGTTAGTTTTTCTTTGATTTTCTTGCATGACATCTATGATTGTTTCATAGTATATGTTCCTTACCTCTATCATTGCTATCTACTTGTTCTCTATCTTAACAAATTGTTCACCAACCTAAAATATGTTGCTTGGACAAAAACAATTATTTGAAGATGATAAGTTCTCTTCAACACTGAATTTATATGTTCAGCTAGGTTTGTTGTCGTATGTCCATAGCATCCTCCCTCATCATATGATTAAACCCACTTTTCCTTCAAGATCTTATTAAACCAACCGGTTGCTTTTGCATTTTTTGCACAAATATTTTCATAGTACCACTGAAAATAGGGCATATGTTAATTTATAGGCTTGTTATAAAAATGAAAATTAAGAGATTAAATAACCATAAATGCAATATTAATAACTTTTTGACACAAGTCTATTTTTAAACCTCTTTATGAAACTAGCTGTAATATGTCAAATGCAATATAGAGAATATGCATGTAGAGTTTTCCATGCATTACCTAGGTCTTTGATGATAGATTTGATGGATTCATGTCAATCAAAAATTAAGTAAATGCCAGGTTATGTAACAATATATCTATGCGTATTGCTAAGAAAAAATAACCATGCTTTCTTTATCTCACCCTCCATAATTGCAAAGGCAATTGGAACAATTTTTCGATTGCCATCCTGTGCAATAACTAACAACAATGTTCCTTTGTATTTTCTATATAAAAATGTACCATCTATTTGCATAACAAGGTTTACAAAAAGGAAACCCTTCAATGTAAGACTTGAATTCCAAGAAGTCAATGGAAAATATGATTACCTTACACCATTAGTTAACTATGGTGTGCATGTACAGTTTATAATTTTACTATTGTGCCAGGAACAAAATGTTGCATTACACCTAATCGCTTTGAAAGATCATTATCGGATTTATCCCAATTGCCAACCAATCGAACAATGGCCTTTTGCTTTTCTATCCTTGCTGTCTTATAGGAGGTTATGTATCCATACCTATTCTGTATCTTCACAACCAAAACTAAAATAGAAATACTTAGATTTTGGACGAAGATAAAATGCATGAATAAATCATATTAAAATCTAATTTTAGGTGATCTTGTGAAATTTGTCAAATGAACATGTACAAGAGCCATTATATCTTCTAGTCTCCTATACTTATTTCTCTTTTAACAATCTTTCCCTTATGCTCTAGTGGCACTCTGGCCATACATTGTATGCTTACCCTAATTTTTGTTCGGCGTAGACTCAACAACTCTATAATCTACAGATTTTTTTGATGTTGTAGTGCTTGATAGCTAAAGGCACTAACTCTTTCATAGCTAATTGTATCCTAACATAGAGATCAACAGTAAATGGATTCCACGTTGATAGCATACCTAATATATGAGCATTTCTGGAAATTTTGTCATATGTTTGCATCTAAATTGAGGGTGAGTAGATGGAATGCAGGCTCAAACTAAGAGAACCATTACCTCTACCAATAGATGCAAATAATAAACATTGATATTAGCTGTGACATCTCAGTCAGAATCATTGTAGTCATCACTATCATCAAATTCAACATAATCTTCTAGCTCACTAAAGTCACTAACATATTCATAGTAGGATCTAGATGATTGATCAGGATTACAATCAGCATTAAATAAACTTGGTCCTCCACTTTTCATTTCAACACCTCTAATTGGAGACTCTGCCTTCATGGAGGTGTGTGGCATGTCATCTTTAGTGGTAAGAACTATTGATGACATAGATGAATAATGAAAAGGTTCAACGAAATTATTCATCAACAGTTGTGCATCTAAAGGAGGTTGATATTCGAGATTGTCAAATGGTCATGACATTTATGTGAGTATGCTGTATGTAATATAGATATTTAAAAGCCCACCGTCATCATTAACATCCTCTAGCTCAACATATAACTCAATTATACTAACATCAAGGAATTGTTCACGGGTATCAAACATGCCTCTCACATTATCGTCATATTCAACTGAAAAACTCCTATATCGGACATATCTTTCCCCTATAGAAATAGAAAGCATATAATTGATCTTTGATACTTTTCTTCCATTCCTAGCTTTGATTTTTGTATTAATTTTGGCCTTTAGTTCCTCTATTGTGATTTCTTACCTTCGGACAGTTATTTTGGAAGGTAACATCTTTTTCACTATTCAAAATTTGTCCATTAAATTAGATGAGTGTGACAAATTTATTGCTCGTGTTGTTTAATTAACTTGTAAACAAATACTATTTCCATTAAATACCATTTAGATTATCACATATAAACATTGAATATAATTTTTTTTTACAACAGTTTAACATATTGAAGTAGCATAAGTACCTATAACTGGCTTTGAAGATGCAAATAGGTATCAAATAAGAAATTTACACTATTTATGTTCAAAAAATAACAAAGGCTAGAATGAAGAAGCATACCCCTAAATTTTAAGAACAAATCTCATGAAAATGAGCAAGAAAATGACAATGAAAGCGAATAAATTTGACAATGATGAACTACCATATTTATAATGAAGTAGAAAAAAAGAATTTGATACCCCATGCATTTGTCACATCTTTCATGTTCTAAAAATTTACTATGCATTAGTCACATCTTTAATGTTCCAAGAAATTTTCTATGTATTAGTCAATCTTTTTCCTTTTGTATGAGAAGAAATTTGATACCCCATGCATTTGTCACATTTGTCCAGTTCCAAGAAATTTACCATGCATTAATCAACTTTTTTTTTGTATCAGAAAGAATTTGATACCCCATTCATTTGTAAAATCTTTCAAGTTCTCTCACATTTACTATGCATTAGTCAATTTTTTTCTTTCATATCAGAATGAATATGATACCCTATGCATTTGTCACATCTTTTAGGTTCTCTCACATTCATTATGCATTATCAACTTTTTTCTTTTTATGTCAAAGGAATCTGATACCCCATGCATTTCTCAGATCTTTTAGGTTCTCTCACATTTACTATGCGTTAGCCAATAAATTTTTTTGATACCCATGCATTCATATTTTTTAAGTTCTCTCACATTTACTATGCATTACTCAACTTTTTTTTGTTTATATCAAAAGGAAATAGAAATTATACAAAATATTTTTAAATGATAAAAATACATATTATACAAATTATATAAATACAAAAATACGTATTAAACAAATCAATACATATAAAACTCTATGATGGAAGGCCCTTTCGCATGGTGTTAAACAACAAGGTGGAGCTCCCTTATTACTTAATGGCAATACTTGCCATTCAACATTTTCAGTTTCATCGTAATGGGTGCTTCGAATTTGACATCCTCGGGCTCTTACTATCACCACTGGTGTTTTTTCCTGAATGGCTTCTTCTTTAGTGGCTTCATCTGTAATATATGAATTTGAAATCCACCACTGATAGACATACCATATCTACCATGCCCAAAAATGGATTTCAATTACTCAAAGAGCCAACACTTGCTGCACAATAAATAAGATAGGTACTGGTACCACCATAGCCTGAAAGTTTGATACCAAACTGGTACATTCTAGATAAATATGCTAGATCTAAAGTTCGTATCAAGAGGTTAACATCTAACCTACTTGTTGGTGGCTACAACCAATAACTTATATCCTCATCATCATCTCTAGTGTGACTAAAAGAATGTTAATAAGTGGATGATAATCTAGGATCATGTTTTGGTTCTGGATGACTAAATGACATCCTAGGTGCATTAGCATTGTGAATATCTACTGAAATAAGTACTGAATCCTTTAACTAATTCTCAACGATGAAAAAAAATAAAAGTTTAATTGTGTTCACAAAGCCACCTGATATTTCATCTGATGTTGTGAAATTGTTGTTCATAATTTCAAAACCGAAAGCAATTGGTATAGAATGATTTTCCTAAAATTAGATCTATTTTTTATGCTTTTCAACCTAGTTTTCTATATGATTATCACACATGTCAATTTGTGAACTTTGTCAAGGTTCATCAGTGTTTGTAGAATTGCTTATTGCATCTTAAATTTGCAGAGGACCCTTTTCTTCTGGTGCCACTCCGTAACCTGAAAGCATATCAGTATCGTAATTTCACGCCAAATATAGCTAGTTTTGTAGGCTTCTATTAAGAGCCATACCCTTATCCTATTAGAACGATATGGTATCCACAATAATTGTAAAAATACATAAAAATTATCATTGAATAATATGGCATCCATTGGATTAAATATGCTTTAAAATATTTATCCTATCAGAGGTGATGCATTCAAGTTTTCCTCTAATACTTTCAAGCTCAATTGGAGTAAATCTATAATCCTTTTGACCGTACCATATGTTTATATATATATAATTTTAATAATTTAGATGTAAGTGTAACTTTTACATTAATGCAATATAAATGAAGTACTAAGTTTATTACCTTAAAGCAAAAAGGCGTAGAGGCTGTGTACTAACACTCAGTGCAAGAAATGGCACCCGTACTACCTATTATTGTAGCAGCCATAAACAACCACCTATGTCACAGGTGTATTTAGTAGCGGCCCGACAAAGTTTCCTATATAAGAACCCTAAACAAACTGAACCCCAACTATAATTTTCAGCCTCCTTAAAGTCTTGCAAAATTGGAAGATAGATTAAATAAACCCAATTGCTTGATTTATCTGGTGTTAACATTCCTCCAATTAGGCGTAAAATATACACTCTAGTAGCACATTCTATATATGGTTTACTTGGATTTTGTAAGAATGTAGCCATAGTTCTTTCCAACCAAATTATTTTGAGTCTTGAGCCTTCTAAACAGCTAGTTGAAGGGATCTCATCTAATAATTCAAGGCATACATCAGCCTATTCTAAGAGGCTCTAGCCTATTACTGCCTTGCTATCAACTAGTAGTCTTAATTGAAGTATAACATCTTCTAGAATGATCATGTATTCACCACATGAAAGATGAAATGTATGTGTCAGGCCCCTATCATGCAGTGAAGGCTTTCTTTAGTCCAGGCTCATATTGAGGGGTTCTAACTAAAGCTGCATGGTAAAATACGGATGACCTTAGATAGTCTACGATATACGTATTTGGTTTTTCTAAAGCAAATTTACATAGCCATAACTCGCGATCATAATCTTGTTTAAAAAGTCATTAGTTTATTAGTTATAAATTCTAAATTCATAATGTATAAAATAAATGATTAATAAAATTTTAGTACCTTGAATAATTTCCTTGACGATGTACAAATCTCTTGCAATCTCACAATGATAATAATGATGACGATGATAAAGCCATTATATTAATCGAAAGTATGCTTATAAAAATTATTGAAATTCTTTTAACATTAAAAGAACTTAATTTATCAAACTAAATCAACTTCTACAATAATTAAAAAAAAAAACTTAATTACAACATAAACAAATTTCATCGTGATAATAAATGATAAAGTATATTATAATAAATTACAAAGTTAAATATCATATTATTTTTCTTTAAATAAAAAACCTAAATCATGCCTTAATCTCTAAAACAAATTTCAACTTCTACAAGAAAAACCTTAATTATAAAAAAAAATTAAATCATGACAATAATAAATTAAAAAGTTAAATATCATATTATTTAAATAAAAAACCCTAAATCATACCTTAATCTTCCAAATAAATTTTAACTGCTTAAAAAATATTAATTACAATGAAACTAAATTTAATCATGATAATAAATTAGAAAGTTAAATTTCAAATTATTTAATTAAAAAGCTTAAATCATACCTTAATTAGCAACAACAAATTTCAACTACTACAAAAAGAACTTTAGTAACAACAAAACTAAATTTAATCATGATAAATTTCATAGCTAATTATATTTTAATATTACAAGGACACCTTTACAAATAAAAGTAAAACATATTTTCAAAAATTATACAAAAAATCCTTTAAATATGAATACTCGAATCTTAAAAATTTTTGAAGCTCCTCTCCTTGTTAATGTGAGGAAAAAAGCTTTGAAAACTCTCTTTATAGAGAGGTCCAACCCCTTCCCTAATAATTTTAGGTGTCGCAGGAGCAAGATCCATGACCCCTTATGGCAGGGCCATGGACCGTGCCAAAAAATGGCACGGCCATGACCCTTCCCCTCCAAAATAATTGAGAAGGGCCAAAACATAGGGAACTCGCCCTCCAAACATATAAAAAACAAGGGAACTTGCCTAGGTGAGTTCCCATAGTCATTTAGGAACTTGCCCACTATATGGGCAAGTTCCAAGATAAAAAAAAAAAAAAGCATATTTTGGGAATTAATCCCAAAATGGTGCATATCCAGAAATTAAAAAAATGTCTTATTTACATAAAAAGTAATATTTTATGTGCATGTTAATTTCTAATTAAAATTTATTTGTGCATAATTTATTTTTAATTTGCTAATTAGGTTACATGAAAATTTTTGGTTATTTTTTTTACATTAATTGCAACCAATTTCCAATTACATAAGAATTAATTTGATTGAAATTAAACTTTTCCTCCAACCAATTTAGTTTAATTTAAAGTTGCTCCAACATGATTACATGAGAATTGATTTGGTTGAAATTTAATTTTATTCCCAACCAATTTGGTTCCACCCTAACTAGTTTCATTAGCAAAGAAGTACACTATAGCCATCATGTGTTTAGGTTATAGCTTGTAAGAAGATATGACAAAATATAAGGAGATAAAAAATGCATTTAATAAAATTATACATGAAAGAAATTAAAAAAAAAAGAAAAAGAAAATGGCCATTTTGGATAGCTATATTCATGCCATTCTCAAGTGAAAAAGAGGGGTTCATTTTGCCTATTTTTCATCTTCCTTCTACAAAAAAAAAAAAAAAAATTTCTTGGTTACTTGGCTAATATTGTTAAAGTTTTCCAATATTTTCTTTAAGATAGAAAAGTTTCAAAGTTTCCAAAAATAGTTCATAGTTAAAGTTCTCATTTTTGTATTTGCTTTTTGACATTTTATTAATCATTTTCTTGATCTTATGAGCTTTAGGAATACTTGTGCTCGTGGTATTTTATTATGTTTAAAGGCCAAATATGAAAGCTATGAACACTTTTCTTCTCTTTTAATTTTATTTTGTCAATAATGGCTTGATTTCACAAATATATATATATATATATTTACGAAACTAATTTTTTTTGTTGTGGAAATATGTTCATGTACTATGCTTGTCATTTTCATGCTAATTCTTCATGAATGATGTTGCACATATATTTCATGATACATACATGCATGCATTTTAAATTATGTTGTGACTAATTTTTTTATTTACTTGTGTGGTAGTTTAGTTTTTGTTGTAAATATTAATGCTACTACATGTTCATATGATTTATTTTATTTTATTTTATTTTATTTTTATTATATTCTATTTATTTATTATTCATTTTATTTACTTTCATGATGATGCCACATGACCTATGCCATGCTAATGTATGAATATTCTTGATATATTTTGATTTATGAGATCTAAGTTTTTGAGTAGTAGTTAAAAGTATGCTTAGCATGTAGACTTGTTCATCCAAGCATACTAGATTTCATTTTTAAAATATACGTGGGTGAGTTTAAACATGAAATTTTTCTTCTTTATTTTTCCTTTTGGCCAAACTTAAGGGTGGTTTTGTGATTTTTATCCTTTGATTTTTCAAGGTAATTAGATGCGGATTTGGTTGTTTAGGGCCTTTTAGCAATTATGGAAAATATAGGGACCAAGTTATAAAAATTGGAAATTTTCTTTTAGACCTTCCCTTGCTTGGCTAAATGCTAATGGGACCCTTAAAGGTATTTTTAATGCATTTTATGAAAGGGAAAATCCAAGCTCATGCATATCAATTTAGGCATGAAATTGAATCAAATTAAATAAACATGGTGAAATTAAGCAAAAAAACTCTTAGATTTCTTCAGGTTCTTAGGAAAAGATGTAAATGTGATCGGACTGTAATTTAAAAAATCATACATCTAATCAAAACGATACCTACTTAGAGACTTGTAATTATAAGCATGTCTATCCCTCCACGAATACACCATGGGCTGATTAAGATTTTTTTTTAAGGCCAAAAGCCGCACAAGTGTATTGCTTCTAACAGTGATCATACAAATGTTTATTGGAGCCTTCATGACGTTCAATGGTTTTCTGGGTACTAGCTAAAAGGCTTCTCAAGCCTCAACCAAAAGGTATATAGCCAAAAAGTTTAGATTTGAAGAGATTTGAGAATAATTCCCATGTCTATTGTGCTAAAAAGATGAAAAACAATAATGTCAGAAAGTAATAGTTTTTCCCAGATGTAGGTAAACGAATTAACAAATCCCATTATTTGATTTCGTTGATTCTTTTAGTTAGAAAACTAATTTTCCACCTTTGTTATGATCAAAAACAATTTTAAAACACTAAGAAAAACCATGAAAATGCAAAGAAAGCTTAGAAACGCATAGGTATTACGTCAAACCCCTTAAGAAAGTCTAGAGTTGGAGCCTAGGATTTTCCTAATGCTTCTTATCAGCCTAAAGCTTTAATAATGTCTTTAGATGCATCCTAGGCTAGGTTTGACTTAACTATTGGATCAAGTAAGCCTAATATTAACATATCCTAAAGATGGCCCCATTTAGAGTGTTCTTGGAGCCTAATTAAAACTATTTTGATTAGCTTGTCCAAGATTGGGGTCAAATAGTAACATATTAATATTTTAGCCTAATAGCACATAAAGAATGGCTATTTCATGCGCCAAGCCCATTATCAAGTCTAACTTCGAGTAGTTCACAAATAAATTCTCTTGATTTACTTATTAAAGCTTTTAGCCCAACCCCTTTACTTACATGTTGATAATTTAACTCATAATTAAATTTTCTAACCCAAGTAAAACAATTTTTACTTCATGTAAATATAATAAGATAATTAATTAAATAATTATCAAATAATTATTTAATTTTTCAAATACATTTATTTGACTTTATTTAATAATATCCCTAAAAACATATCTATAAATAAACATTATCTTGATATCTTATCATTATTGCCACATTAAGACATCTCTAAATAGATTTCATAAATCTAATTTATGTTTTAAATTATTCTTAACTAAGCATATTCAATTAAGTCATCCTCATTATATTTTTTATTTAATTATGTCATACTTAATTAAATCATGGTTTTAGTCTAATAGATCATCTTATTATGTGTGAGCCATTATACTTCTATATAACGGTAATAAATATGATTACCTAATTAAGTGTATTTGCATTAATAGATGAAGATTAGCTTTTAGCAAGGCACCATGGCCATCTGGTATGCAGCAAAAGGCAATATGACCTCTTTAGAAACCTTTCTGTAAGCAACCTCTTAATGTACTTCGATCCTTTCACCAAATATCTCGAAAAGACCATGAGCATTGTGTAGTATCTACTCATGTATCAATCCATATTAGTTCATGCGGTTTTCAGTTAACCTCTTAAATTTAGAGAAATAATTTCTTTGAAATTCATTATGCATTGGCCAACAACTTTATCAAGTTAACCATACCCAAGAACAAATGAGATATATCTCCAGTATCACTTAGAGTGGTGAATCACTCATCCACCTTCATATGGTTCATGTCATACCCAAAATCACCACACCATAAGCATCCACCTATTGTGGACTCATTGGTGAGAGAATTAAAGCATGACACTCCCCACACAAGATAACTTGGCATCATAAGTTCGAGGACTAATATACACAATTGGCACACAAGAACATATTCCATAGACACTTGAGTGACTTATACCAAATGGAGTTCTCATACGAGCCATGTTTAATGAACTTGTTTCCATAAAACAAACAATTATATGCTATCCCTAAGTATCTCTATACTTTAACTTCTCTGAGATCAATTGCAAATATCAAAAGCATAGAGGCTTAACATATGCTAGCTTTGTGCATTGTTAATACCCTTTTGACAATACAATGACAAGAATGTTATTAGAAATATGGCTTTGATGTATAAGGATTTCATCATTATAACTCATTACTAACTTTGTAAGGCCATTGTGTTTCATAGGCTTCATCTAATTAGTGTTTGCATGATTATCAATCATGACACTAACATAAAGAAAAACCCTGAATCACTAACATAAGTGATTGGTTTGCATTATTAACTATTATATGCCTTATTCAATCCAATTGGCTCTAGCACGTATACATTTTAAACATGTTAGAAGGCATTCTTGGCATTTTTAGCCTATTAAGGGTCTTAGTATAATTTTATAAAATATAAGGATCTAATTGAAAATTTAAGAAAATTTCCAAGGCCAAAGATGTTTGGCTGAATGGTCTTAATGATCTTGGGTGAAATTTTTATGTATTTTGATGTATATGTTATGGTGGTTTATGCATTCTAAATCATTTAGGGAAGAGTTTGCAAATATAAAAAATTTAAAGATCGTTTGGCAAAGTCTTTCATTTTAGGTTTACTTAGGTCATTTCTCATACAAATTACCCACTTAGGGTATTTAGAATGCTTTAGGAGTATTTCTAACATTTTAAGGTCAAAATGTAATTTTAATAACTTTAGGGGCCTATTAGTAATTTTTATTATTTTGGTCACTTTTGTCTCATAAGTTACCCACTTAGGGATGATTGTCATTTCATGATATTTTTTAGTCTTTTAGGGTTATCGAGATACTTTCATGTCGAAAGTATACCTTAAGAGCATTTTAGTAATTTTATCTTAAAACTAAGTCTTTTACGGTCACTAGAATACTTTCACATCAATGGTGTGCTTTAAGGATAGGTTAATTGTTTCATGATATTTTTTAGTCCTTTGAGATTATTGAGATACTTTCATATTAACGGTATACTTTAAAGGCATTTTAGTAATTTTACGTTAGATTTGAGTCTTTTAGGGTCATTGGGATACTTTTATGTTGAAGGTGTGCTTTAGGGATAGATTCATCATTTCATGTCATCATCGAGTCTTTTAGAGTTATCGAGATACTTTTATGTTAAAAGTATACTTTAAAAGGCATTTCAGTATTTTTGTCTTAGAGTAACGTCTATTAGAGTTACTAAGATACATTTATGTCAAACATATACTTTAGGTGACATTTTGGTCTCTTCAACCAAGTCCAAGTATTTTGAGTTTAGTTATTGTACTGTCCATTGAAATC
>JAQSVH010165905.1:0-14882 GCA_029448705.1 Adansonia digitata
AAAGAAATTTATAAAATAACTGAGATATGTACTTTTACATAGTAATTGTTGAGTATATATCGTGTTATGCTTCTTCAAACTGCTACCCTGCGACTGAGAGCCATTGACAGCAAAAGAACACGTTACAAATTGGCCTTTTTATGAAAATAATATTAAAATTTTTTTATTTATGATTTTAAATTGTTTTTAGATTATTTATCGAAATAAATTAATTTTATAAAATCATTGAGAATTTGAATAAACGATTTCTCAACTATAAAAACAAAATCGATCAATAAAATGTCGATTTCTCAATGAAATTGTGAGATTAGAGGTATGTAATTGGAAAATCAACCAATAAAATGCCGCCGATTTACCAATATGTAGCTAGGAAATCGGCATTTAATTGGCCGACTTCCTAGCTAAAATCAATTGAGAAATCGGCCATTGATTGGCCGATTTCCCAACCTTAATTTTTTTCTCACATTTTCAATTTTAATTTTTTATACGGTATTGAGAAATTTTTATAAAGTATTGAGCAATCGTCAAATTATTTGATAATTTTGTATTTATGTTTTATGGTTTACATTTTTTTTAAGTCTGAAGGACGTGACTAATGTATAAAAATTAGATTTGTTGAAATAAAATAAGTTGATAAGATTAATATAATGGAATCAGATTTTTTTTAATATAAAAAAATTGATGAGACTAATGCATACAATCAAATTTCTTCTTATATGAAATAAGCTGATAAAACTAATGTTTTTTATAAGGGTCACGACCATGTGACCTATGAAAAAAATGAAAATTAAGGTTGGAAAATTGGCCAATCAATGGTTGATTTCTCAATTGAAGGGATTGTTCCTAGCTACACATTAGAAAATCAATATTTGATTGGCTGATTTTCCTATCACATACCTCCAATTTTTCAATTTCATAGAGAAATCGGTAATTTAACTTTCATTTTTTTTAAATTATATTGAGAAATCGATATTTTATTGATCAATTTTACTTTTGTAATTGAAAATTCGTTTATTCAAATGTTAATTTCTCAATGGTTTTACAAAATTAACACATTTAGATAAATAATTTAAAAATATTTTAAAACCTTAAATTAAAAAAATTTAATATTATTTTTATAAAAAAGCCTTGCAAATTCTGAATTCTCAACTACGAAGAAAATAGTTTCTGCGATAATTAGTATATCCAACAGAAAATGAAAACATTTACTTCCATTCATCATTATGACTTAGTAACATCTCTCTTCCGGTGCAAAACTTTGATTTTATTTTTTATGGGCCAAGCGAAAAAAAAAATTGAAAATTATTCGAATCCTAATATTCAATGTAAATTTTATTTAATTGTAATATTTGCTTTGTTTTTTATTAAATTTAATTCGATTTTGATTGAGATAATAATTAAATATATTTGATTTAAATTGATTTTTAATTCATAAGATAAAAATTTTAATTATTCAAACTAAATTAAATTTAAGTTTTAATTAATTTTTATTTTTGTAATATACATATAATATCTTATTTCTTTTGAGACCAAATAAATATTTTATATTTGAATTAATAAAAAAAACTAAAAAATACTATAAAAAAGTTTTTTTTTTATTTGGAGGACCAATGAACCAAATCAATTCAAACCTATAAAATTTGATTTAAATCAGTTTGATTATAGATATTATATAGTTCAGTGTTTATTCTAAAAAGATATTACATATTAACCATAATTTTTATCGTTAGCTCGTACTCAATTTTTTTTATAATTGAGATTGTCAGGGTTTAATCTTTAATTACTAAAACTAAAAATCCAACACTCTATCAATGGACTATGTAACTGTTAGCTAGCTCGTACTCAATTGACAGAAGAAGAAGAAGAAGAAGAAGAAATGAGGAAAAGAGTAAAAGCTTACCATGAGCCCTCATTAGTACCACATAAATGCAATATTAATTTGTATTTGCTCTCATTGTTTCATAAAAGAATAGTGAAGAGAAAGGTGTGAAGTCAACATCTTTGCAAAGATATTGCTATTTTCCTATTTACATCTGGAATCTCCAAATCCAAACCCAGTTGATAACCTTGTTTTTTCATCCAGGGTTTTCCATCTGATGATCATCATGACAGCTGCTTGGCCACGTAAGAACTTTCAAAACTGTCACCTAAAAGATTTCACAAAGCTGACATACATAAAAACAGTCCTATAAGCTGTATTACTTGAACTCAGATGCAAATGTTAAGTATGGAAATGTCTAACACAGGCATATTCAATTTTTTTAAATATTTTCATATATTTGGAGAGCCATATTCCCATACTTATATCCAAAAATGTGTCAGACATGAACACTTAAAGGAAAAATGAAGAGCGAGTAACATATATAGATATTCTAATACTATAATTACGTTCATATTCCTGTATTACTACCTGTACACTTCTTGTCAGAGGACTAGAAAAAAAAAAAAAAAACACGTAAACGACAACGTAGCACAAAATGTCCACAGACCTCACTTTCAAGTTTCAATACTTTCAGGGAGAAACTATGCTTCACTCACCATTTGAATGCGATTGTTTTGCCTGTAATATGTCTTGACAGCATCCAAACATTCTCCGCTGACGAGATTCCCCCAACTTCAATTCGTAAGTGGCATTACAATCTTGAACGACGACTGGACTTGATACCGAGGATAGGAAAAGGCGTGCGAGCGGATGAAAATGGCTGCCCCTTGACAGAACATGAAGATCTAATATCCCAACCTTCAATATTCTTAGGAACACAAGCATCAAAGAGGATTTGGCCAAGGACACTATGAGCATTGATGCTAGGTGGTACAGGTAGAGAGAATGGTCCTTCTCTTTCTTCATCTTGTATACGCCCAGCGTCTCTACTGTTGTGGTATTCGGCTGAACTTGGCAAGAAAAAGTGGTCACTAGGCCCAATGGCAACTCTACTAAGGCTTTGGTTTGAGTTGACTGCTGCTTTCCGCAGGTCGCAGATTAACTCGGAGATCTCATCATGCGTACCATTTCTTTCTCCAAGTTTTTTGATCCTATGTGAATAGACTGAAGTCGCCTTCTCAAGAAAACCGCCCACAGCAGCCCTGTACTGGATAGGATAATGCTTGTAGTGTTCTGAAACAGAAAAGAAAGGCATTAAGTTTTCATCTGACACAAACACAGAAGTAACTGAAAATTTATAGGTGAGAAAACAGGATATGCTTGCTTTCAATTTAGAGCACGCAACCCACGCTTTTCATAAATCTAGAAGTAAATCTGCATAAAATGAGCTATTATTACATAAATCAGCTGATGATGCCTTTACAATCTTATTAGTCAAGCACATAAGATGTTAAAGTTCCAATATCAATGCCCTTGATATGGGGTTGCTATGCATAGCCATCCTGTTTAGCAATCAGCCCTTGACCTGAATTAACTAGATATGTATAGCAAACCCCAACGGTAAATTGTAATCTAGGGAGGGAAAAGATAATCAAAACTTGATCTTAAATATAATTGCCAAACTTTTTAATTTCTGGGGTCTGCTGAACTAGTAGAATTTTCCATATCAGCTGACAGCAGAAACCAGAACATAGGATATCCAAATACTCCTGATATTTATATATAGTAATTGAATAATTTATGGAAGCTACAATAATTGGTAGTAATAACAAACCAGCCATGGTTTCAGACAGACCTAGGTGAGGAGAGCCACTCAACTGTACAACTTTAATATCTGCCCCAAGATCTCGTAAGCATTGAGCAAAATTGTTTATAACTGAATATGAAGCAAGGTCATCAATCTCTGAGCATAAAATGAGGTATGGAGCATCTAAGTCCTACAAAGAGGGGGGTTAAAATTAACTGATGGAAGCAGATCAAAAACAACTTAACCGGCAACAGGGTTAATAAACTCACGGCTGAGGAGTAAAGAGTCTGCCAATACTCAGCACGTTGAGACTCAAACCCAGTTAGATAAAGACCATCCAAACCAGAAGCAACGCCTTTAGCAATCCAAGAAACAAGTTTTGATGGTCCAGGCATTTTACGTATGGAGGGATGTAAAGCAAATTGGGCATTCAGATCACTTGCAAAATCTACTGGGCTCGAATCATAGATTTGTCCAGATAAACAATTTCTAACCAACTGGCTTCCGTCCTATATAAAATGCAAAAAATTAAAAACAAAATGTTCAGTACGATTTTTAAAAAGTAGAGATTTTAGAAGAAGATTATATGTGACTAGTAAATCACTAAAAGAAACTAAGAGAGAAAGAAAAGTACCAGACTAAGCTGACCTTCACCTATTCCTTGAATAATCTGCTTCGAACTTCGGTAAATTATTTCAATTGTAACAACAAAAATAAAAGCACAAACTATCTTGACTCATTCAGTATTGGAATAAGATCTAAAGTTTACCTGAAAAACCTTGTACATACAAGCCTTAGGACCGCCGGAGAAAGCAACAAAGACTACAGGACGAGTTCTAATCTTTAGCTCCTGTGAACCCAAAACCAACAGCAATTTTATGTTTAAGATTTTAGTAAAATGCCAGCGGAAATTTTTTCAAAGCATCCTCAAAGTTAGTAAAGCTTAACGAAACTGACCTAAGAAGCTCATTTAGAAGAACAAATGCTAAGGACATAGCCCTTTCAGGATAATATCTGCAAAAAGAATATAAAATGAAATTTTCAAATTCATGAAAAGTAAACAAGGAAAGCAGCTTGCTAAAAGTGCAGCAAAGAAATGCCAAGTTCAAGATCTTAAAATATGACAAATTTCATCAACATATGTCAAATCCCTAATCAGTAGTAACCCACACTTATATAGCCCACAACTACCACTCTTCCCACAAACCACAACTTCTCTGTGTTCTATGTAAGCCAGCAATTAATTCTTCATATCAGCAATAAACATGGCTTTCAGCTATCATTTTCGAAACAGCCCCAACCCCCAAACAACTTTTTGCTGATATCCTTGCTTTCCCAGATCTTCTATCTTCCCAATTCCCATCCTCAGTAACTAAAATTACGGCTTTCTTTTCCACAAACAATTAATTTTGATTGCCAAAATACAGTCCTAAAACAAACCCATTCAAACACCCCAACAATCCAATTATCACGGTCAATAGCAGGAAAAAAAAATAAAAACATCCAATATTCAAAATAGAAGCACAATCTCACCTACGACCACCCATTTTATAAGAATCCTCGACCAAAGAACCAACAATAAAAAAATCACAAAAAATTTCTAAAATTTTTTACCCATATGATAAAATTTAATTAACATAGCTAAATTAAGGTTATTCTACTCCAATTTCATTCCTAACTAAACAAACTGCAAAAAAAATCCATGAAAAATGACAGAAACTTACACGTTGAGAAAATCGGCACGAGAAACGAGGGAATTCCAGCCGAGAGAGGAATAGAAATCAACGAAATTACGAAGTTGTTCCTCGTGAACCGAAATCCAAGCAAACATTACAACTATTCCTCTCACTTGTTTACTCTCTTCTTCTTTCCTTCCCCAACACACACTTCCCCCGCCCATCATATCTTCAACACCCCCAGTTCAATTGCAAGGTTTTCCCACCACTTGTTCTATTCCAACGATTTTTTCCAATTTTCAGGGAAATTTCCAACAAGATTTTTGGTGGTTTAACTTTTGTGGGGTTTCTAGTTCTTAGGAGTGTATGAAATTTGTACAATAAATTAATATTTTACGTAATAATGGTGGTAAGTGGCCGTGGGGAGATGCTGCAAAGATGCTATATGCCACGTCGGACGCTACTCATCCGCATTTTAGGATAAATATGTTTTTTAATCGCAAATGTGACTCGTGATATTGAAATAAATAAAAAATATATTATTAATAAATTATTTTTAATTAAATAAAATAAATGTATAAATATAAATACTTTTAATTGTTATTTATAAAACTCTTTTTTATTATCCTATTGCATCATATTTTAATTGACGTAAAACGACGTTGGTCAGGAGTTTTGGTGTTTGGCCACGGTAACTGTTCATATAATTGTAACGGGCCTTTGATATTTGGCATTTCGGGTACTAATAACTATTTCATTGTGATTTATATTTAATGTATGAATAATATAATTTACTATTAATATTAATAAATTAAATAATATTTTATTATTAAAATATTATAAAAATAAAAATAATTAATTTTATTTTAAATGAAATAATATTATTTAATTTATTAAAAGTACAGAAAATAAAATATCCTCCGAACATATATATATAATTCATATTTTCTTTTGTTATTCACAAAACAAAATAGTGATACTTGCAAGTTGCAAAAAGCCATTAGTTGTTAAGGTTCCATTTTGATTAAGTACATTACACCCATTGTCCTTTTATAAAAAAAAAATTAAATTAATTAGTTAATTTTTATGTAAAAGTAAAAGGAAAAACTATTTTATTTATAAAAAATAAATTTTATGTTATATTAAAATATTTTGCATAATCTATTCGAAACATTAAAAAATTTAAAATATTTTATTGATTAATTAATTATTTTGCCTTTTTCCTTCTTTTTTCTTTTTCACTCTTCTTCTCTATTTTCGTCCTCACCAACCAGGGGCCAACTCACAACCACAAGGGTCGGATCTCACCAACCAAGGTCCAACCCGCAACTGAAAGGACCAAGGACCTTGCGTCTTTGAAGAAATTTGCATAGTTAAGTAACTTAGAGTCAAATATAAATAATAAAAAAAAAATTATTTTACAAAGTTTGAAATTAATTAATTCTTGCTTATTAATTAAATAATTGTACTAATAATCATTTTAAGTAAGTAACTGCCCCCTTCCATTTGGCATAAGCAACATTGGACAACTTGGATTACACTTCATTGCCAGCTTCTGCCATTGCAGGCCAAGAATGCGACATCGTATATTTGTCTTTGCATTATATATATATATATATATATATGCGAAGTCCGAACATAAAAAAGAAAGTAACGTGGATTCGTCTATGGTCCATCTTCATGGTTGACCTAGAAAACAATGAAATAGGAGAAAAAGAATAAATTTTTGCAAACTTTGTCACATTGTCACTCTAGCTTGATGTCTACACTTCAATAATTTTTGAAAAGGTTATATAAAAATAATATGAAAATATGAATTAAAATGTATTAAAATTTATTTAATATAAAAAATTAATATATTAAATATAATATAATATGAAAAAATAATATATATTTTATATAAATATATAAATTATTAAATTTAATCTAAGTTAAGGGAAAGGATAAAACAAATTAAACAAATGATTAAAAAATTTAGCACTGAAATCAACAATCTTTGATTCTTGAACAAATTAAATCACACTGTAACTTTTTGCGATTACTAGGTAAGCAAAGAAAATATATAATCGCGAGAACATCCAAATCGAAGCGATTGAGATTTTCTTTTTTTTCATTAAAAAGCGACATTCTTTGTATCCCCAGGCCAGGCCACCACCACCACTACTCTTCACTGCAACAGGGGGAAAAAAATTAAGCGGCATCAGATCCAAAGCAAACCCCCCGAGTTGGGAGACCAAACTCCACCATTACACCTGCAAACTCTCTCTCTTCAAAGTTCAGCCTGCGAAAGCCAATTAGGGATTGTGCATTGTAACTGTGCATTCTAACTCACAAATTATTTAAGTTTAGCTTAAAAAAAAGTTAAATTCGATCTGTTTATTTTTCATCTATGAACTCTAAAAGTTAAACACAGATTGAACTCTGATTGAATTTTTAGTTTGTTTGATTAATTGTAATAAGATTTTTGTTCTAGTCATATTTTAATATGTTATAGTAATGCGATTATTCAGCTCGTAAATTAATTATTTCGTAAAATAGCTTAATATGATTTTATTGTACGAATGGTTATTTCGATTTTAGATAAAATAAAAAAATATTTTAACGGATTCGAATACCCTATAAAAGAGATTCGAATATTATACTATTTTATTCCACAACCAAAATAAATACTATATTCAACTATTTCGTTCTATTCCTACTTTATTTTATTTTCATAAAATAACTATTTTATTATAACAAATCAAACTAACATTTAAATTTTAAATTTTTAATTGAATTTCGATACTAAAATTCAACTCGGCTCAATTATATCTCCATTTAACACCGTACCTTTCGTCTCTCACTCCTTTTTGTTTTTTTAGAGTCACCTACTTGCTCGTGGATGTTGCTGATAGCACCGCATGTCGAATACTTGCTGTTTGAATATTTTTGCTCAGTCATCAATCATTCATCTCGCCCATGTCGGATATTTTTCTATGCACCACACAAAGGTGCGGCTTGTTTGTTCACTTTTTAACGGCTATAGGTAATCAGTAGCAGTACTTCCGTGCCAAAAACGTTGCCCCTTTCCTCTTTCCCAAAGCGTCAAAGAACCAAAAAAAAAAAATGGTTGCCATACGCCAAAAGGGAATATTTCTCAACCGAATCTGCAAAATGAAATGTTGAAACGAACCAATTACTCTCACCCCTCCCTCTCCCTCATACGATTATCCCCAATTAAAAGGAAAAATCAACTTTTTGAAATTATCGGTGTCTAAAGAACACTTAAAAGATTTGTATCAACGTACTAATCAAATGAAAGTTTTTCATGTTCTCTTTACAATTTGCAAACTGAAACTTGTAATGATTGACATGAGTTTAGGAGTTTTATATATGACTGACACTTAGAAGATTAGGTATCACGTTAATCTCAAAAAGGGACCTTTTTCTTTCTGCTTACAGATGCTTTTCCTTCTTAATGGTCCCCGGCAGGCAGGCTGGCTGGCACGGCAATGTGAAGGAATAATCATGTCCTGATATTTCGCACAAACGTAAATTTCTGAAAGTATAAAGCAGGCTAATGGAAGAAACAAAATGCTCAATACAGAAAAAAGCCAAAGAAAGTTCAAACAAAAAAAAAACAACCTTTCAAATATAAAACCCATTAATGCTTTAGTAAAAATTTACTGACAGTTATTTTCAGGCAACAAAATTTAAAAAAAAAAAAGGAAAAGACATTTTTATTCCCAAATTGGTCTAACTTCCAAAAGGATTTTCTCAGAATAAGTTTTTTTTCTTTTTCCTTTTTTTTTTTTGGGGGGGGGGGGGGTGGGGTCATTGTACAAATTCAGTGAATAACAAACAAACAGCCAACCCTTTCTTTTGTCAAATGCTATCTCCGTGCCACTTCCTGCAACCTTAACCTTTCTCTCTTTCTTGTGTCTTTCAGGGCTTTAACCGAAGCCACTGGTATCGACCGTCGACAGGCATATCCTTGACAATATCATAGTTGTACCTAAAAAAAAAAGGTGCAAAATAAACAAAATAAAAAAAAGTTGTTAGTTAGTTAGTTACAGATTGGGGAATTCCTGATTTTCGAAATGCTAAATTGCGCCTCTGTGGTGACACTTCCTTATCCTACACACCGAGGAATCGGAAGGAAACATGTACACTTACTTTTCCAAGAATCGTTTTTGCTCGTGCTCTTCGGTGACAGAGAAGAACTCGTCGATCTCCGCTTGTGAAGGCTTCTTCCGCTGCTTCGGCGCCAGTGACGGTAGCGTCTTTTCCTCGGGCGATTCCATTTCCTTGGAGTCTCCGCACAGCTCGCTTAATGGAGTTGTTTCTCTACTGAAAAAAAGGAAAAGTGAAAATAGAGATTATAAAAACGGAGAGTTAAGAGAAACGATTCAGCTTTTTTTTTTTTTTTGAATTTTCAAGGATAGCAATTAATGAAGAAATTAGTGAAAATTAACCTGAATTTGTTGATGCTGGTGCACGTTGAGATTTCAGTTTCAAAACTCTTGGCCTGCAAAAACACATTCATGAACAATGATTCGGTAATTTAATTAATATATAAATTATTATTAAAAACGATCAATTAAAGCTCATGCGGAACGGCAATCTTTGACGAAGAGCTTTCACTTTCTAATTTCCTTTGCGTTTCTGTTCCCATCAACCAAACAGGAGAACTAAAAATAATAAGAAAAAGGAAACCGAAAATCAAACTTAACCTCTAGATCTACAAATCTCAAGCCATCCTTGACAATATAACAAGACTCATTGCAAGAACAACGAGAAGCAAAGGACTCGCCGGAGCAGAGTCTGGAACACTTGTCACCGGCGAGCACTACAGCAGAATTTAATGAAGCAGCAACCGTAATAGCCTTGTCCTGCGAATTTGAAAGTAAGCAAGGTTTTTCGAGCTCAATGTCCGGTGAAGTTAACTCCAAATCCTGCAATTCTAGAGAACCAACGGATTTTCTTCTCTTTGATAGTAAGAACCTAGTGTTTGAAGCTTCCAGCTCCGCTGTTTCTGCACTTCGCTTATAGCTCCTCATACAATCACCCATTTTGTTCTCTTTTCGTTGCGTTCGTGCGTTTTTGTTCTTTAAATAAATAGCTCTATTTCCGCCTTTTTTAGCCTTTTTCTTGGGGTTGGGGGGGTGAGACGGAGGAGAAAGTGCTAAAAAAGCGATCGAGGGAGGGAAAGATGTATCCGCAGCCGCTTATATCGTGGACCGAGGAGAGTTTTCTTATCTTTCTTCTTTTTAGTTGCTTTCTGTCTAGTCTAACTCCGTTATTCGTGACACCGTGACCGACTGGGAACATGAATGACGCCGTTGCTATTTTATTCAGCTTTAACCTGTCATGTCATCTCCCTACGGCAATGGTACAAAATTTTCAAAATTGCTGGTATATAACAATATTGAGTTTGTAATTCATACATTTACGATATATTTTTTTAAAATTTTATTTAAATATATTATAATTGTCACAATATAATTTTATTTATAATATTTAAAAATTTAATAACTATAATTTTTTATTACATTAATATGCACAAAATTAGTCTAAAGGTATTTAAAAAAAATGAAAATTGATGTAGAATTCTAATAAACCAAACAATATTGAGTTTACAATTAATTAATTAAGAAAAATGTTGTATGTATCAAATGAACATGGCTTAGCATTGCAAATTAAGGTGGGGGGGGGGAGGCCAACAATGTTGAATGAAAATGCTTTAAAATATTTTATAGTTTGAACATTTTTATTAACTTTATCAAGCAGTTGTTATAATACTAATCACTGTTAGGGTTAAAATATTTTATTACAAAAATTACATTTAAAAAATATTTATGAGATATATCAAAGCCTTTGATTTTATTATATATATATGGGTAGATATAATCATATTAAAAGAATTGAATTCCGATTCATTCTGATTTGAGTCAAAAACTTATTTTACTATTTATTTATTATTAAAATAATATTATTATATTTTATAATTAATTTAAATAAATACAACTAAATAATATTTTGTGCCGAACTAAATTAATTTAAATTCATAAAAATATTATTTAAAATTTAATTTATACTAATTAAATATAATTAACTGAACGAATGACCATTGCCTTTAAAATTTTAACAAGTACAATAACTATGAATTTAACAATTTTGTCTTAACATGTATACTGTACTCTATACTATATACGAATGATAATGATTAATGAAGAAATGGGATTTAATTTTGTGCCGTTAAAAAAAGCCCCTTAGTTGTTAGAGTTGTCACTGATCGGATGATGTTATTAAGAATTATAATAGATAGATTTATAGAGGAAAATAAATGCACGGAAATCACCCAATCAAACTATTAAAAGAAAAAAAATCTTTAATAAATATATTACGAGTTTTAGTGCAGTTAATTCATAAAAATATTTTTATAATAATATTCAATAAATTTAAAATTTAAATTTTAATATTTATAATCTATTATATATATATATATGTTTAGACCTTGGTCTCTTTATAACAAAAACTGATATATACATGAATACAAGGTTGGGTGTTATGGTAGGGGTTTTCATCAAGCTGCAATCAATACTACGGTTGGCCCATGATGAGCTCACTAGACCGAGAACCATGTGTCATGGATTGGGACTCCAGTTTTAGGTTTGTATCAGGCATATTTTAACTTTTGAACCTTTTAACACATATATCATCCTGATTTCTCATCTTTTATTTAAATTTTCATCATCAAATTTCATTAAAACTAGCTATCCAAAGTTCACAAGAGCACCTAAAACTTACCATAGCTAGTTTGCAATTTGCATGATGATAATTTTTAAAATTTATTTTTAGTACACTAACGATGCATGAATTTATATACTATAAATAATTCAAATGATATTACTTTGTTATAAATAAAATTACCCTTAAGAGACGATTCTTAATTGCCTTCATTTGTAAGTATAGCTTTTTCTATATATAAATATTAGAAATGGCCTTTTAAGGTACTATATGAATGTCATTTGCAAGCTTACAAGTTAGACTTAATTCACTCGTATAATTATTTTTAAAAAATAATATTTTACATATTTAAAATAAAATATTAATATTAATATTTTTTATTTTGATTTTCATTGTATGATAATAAAAAAATTAAAAAGTTACTAATTTTTTTAATATTTTAAATTGTTAAAAGTAAAAAGTTCGATAATTTAAAGTAAAAGCTCAAAATTTCATCGACGGATTACAGGCGGGTGATTCTAAAGAAAGGACCTTATAAAGACCTTCAGAAAAGCATAAGATAAAAGCAAATGAGAGACAAAATTAAGGTCATCTCAAATTCAAAAGGATAATATGTTCAAAAGTTTGGTGACCCTTTTCAAAAGTGAAACTTTGCGGCTACAGCATATTAGCAACGTGGTTTTTGAGAGTTTGAGACAATCGCTTCGTTGTCAAGCCACAATTGGAGAAAACCCAGTATAATAAAACAAACGATTTGAATTTTTTTAATTTATTTTTAATGTAGGTCATGGCCGGTGGTTGCATGGTGTGGTTAGGCCAATGAATGCTAAGATTACAAGGACGAAAAATGTTTACGACCAACAAACCCATTAATTAATTCAGACAATTGTTTCTTTTTTGTCATAAAAAAAGAAATAGAATCTTTTTGAGATATATAGCCTTTTTGAATGCATACCATCCAATCCTCCGTTTGATTTATTAATGCTACATTTATACAGTCAAATGCCGGTGAAAAGACGTATTTTTTTGGCTATTCTTTAAAGTTCGATACGATCCATTTATGATTTATTCAGTATATTGTGCCTATATTTCTTGGTGGTCAGGTGGCTTGTTCATTCAATTTAGGTTAAGCCTAGAAATAAATGGTGAATTTGATTTTTTTTAAATATTATTTTAAATAATAAATAAATTTTTGTAATAACTTTGAGTCTTAATTAGAGAAAAAAATATTTTAGTGAAATCTAGCACACGATTATCTTTGCACAAATTATGAAAAATTTTCAATTTTCAGTGAGCTTAATGAGACCACTTTTGGTTACAAGGTGGGCACGCCCTTGATCATGCTGCCTGCAGATCAAATGTATAAATCATTGTCACCATGAACAAACGTTTGAAAAAGATTCTTTTTTCTACCAGGCGCAGGCTTGTCCAGCCCCCCCGGGAGGGTGGGAGGGTTTTGGGGGAGGGGAGGGCATGCTGTAACTTCAAAGCCTCTTCATCGATCTTTTTCGTTTAAAATTGCAGTCATCGGATTTACTAAGAGCCATGAAATTGTACAAAAGGGACTGGATTTTGGTCATTCTTCCAGTTTTATAAACTCTATATGGCAGTAACAGAGAGGTACAAAGTTGGGAAGCTTTTGAGTAGATAAAAAGATATTGATGCATACATTAAATTTGAACTTCCAAAACATATGCTGACAAATGGGTAGGTTTTTGTTTAAAAGATGATCTCAAAAATACGTAAGTATATGTATTAAATTAACTATTCTGGGTTCGGCAGTCGCCAGTTCATGCAATGGTCTTAATCTCTAATATTAGTTTTTAAGCATAGAAACTGTCATCTGCATTGGTGAATCAGGTAAGTGTTTTGAATTCGACCTTTCAAGGCGTCCATATGTTTCTCTGCGCAGTTCCTATGGCTACATTTATGATCTAACAGCATCAAGCAACTAACTCAAAACTAATTCATCGTAAATCACTTCTACTTACATTTTCTGCTTATATAGTTTGAAATTAGAGGAATATATGTCAAACACATACTCAATCATATATATAAAATATAATCTTTTAAATATATAAAAAAATTTAAAAATAACTTAGAGAAAACTTAATGATCCCTCAAACGATAAATTCTTAGGTTTAGGGCGTTTATTTATGTACCAAAATCTAAAGGGTAAAGTTTGCCATATTCACATCATGTTATTTCCTTGAATCCTAAAGGATCAATGGGAACTTTTTCTTTCTTCTTTTAAAAAATGAGGTGAGTTTGAAACTAGCTAGCCAGCTAGCTAGGTTTAGCATCTTTTATTTGGTTTTCAGTAGATAGATAGGCAGGACCATGCAAATGTTACGTCACTTCTATAAAAAGGCATATTATTATTAGACTCATCTAATAAAATTAAATTTATTCATCATTAGTTTAAATCATTAAATTTATATTAGATTTATTTTAGTAAATAATAGATACTTAAGATCTAATTAATTATTTAATTTTTAAATAAATTTTAATAAATCAATTTTTAAGTTTTGTAAATTTTATTTCAGAAGAAAAAAAAACATGGAATTTGAAATCTGGTACTATGCCCGTTAATAAAATAAACATTGGCATATGCATGCTGCAAACTTTGGGTCCTCTCAAGTTTTAGATCCAGCCAAAAGTTTAAAAAGACCTTAAAAAAGTGTTAGAAAAAAGTCTACCTTTTTGGCTAACCATAACATCTACTCATATCATTCAATTAGGGGTTGAGGTTGAAAGTACTTTTTGAAGTAAAAAAACAAAGAAAGGTTCTTTGGAAATGTTGGGTGGTACTGGTAGGTGATGGAACTGATGACGGACGTCCCATCTG
>JAQSVH010165966.1:1743-23740 GCA_029448705.1 Adansonia digitata
GTATTAACTCGACTCAAAGAAATAAAGGAATCGTATCGGTTCCTTTATTTTTAACTATATTTTAATATATCTTCATTGAATGATTGATATTCCATTTCAAAATCCACCCCCTCCCCCAAAAAAAATGAGAAAACAGATTCAAGTATTTTGAGGCATAGCCTAAGAATTTAACCACCATGGCACATCCTCCATTGTCTGCAAAGTTAATATTTACAGCACTATTTACAAGACAAAGGTAATATTTTCATATATTTAACATATATATATATATAATAAAAATATAATGCTGACTGTCCATATTTGTACTTTTATCGAGCCTAACTGAGTCATTGAGCTCAGTAAATTATGAACCAAACTCAGAGTTAAGAATCAAAACTCAGTCGAGCTTGACCAGGCTTCAAGCCTCAAGTTTTCAAATTGACCCGAGCTTAAACCAGAAAATTTGAGCTGAGCTTAAGCCTGACATTTCATCAACTCACCTCCATTACACCTTACATCAAACTATATTTCCAAAAGAGAAAGGGTGAAACCGGAAAAAAAAAATGAATTTTAAAATTTCGGACCAGACAGCCTGCCTTGCAAATTCAACATCAGAGATCCAGCAATAAGCCACCTATCTGTAATAATCAGCACTCTCCATACGTAGAATTGTTAAAATTTGTATAATTGGGGTTTATGACAACATATTTCATGTACATGATACAACGCCAAGGACTGGAGCTATACAAAATGTAGTTTTCAGCCCACAACACAATGCAAAGGGTGAAACAATACATGAAAGATCAAATTCAATGACTACATTCAAATTAGCACAGGTAAAAAAAAATGGTATGCTCCTGATTACATCTTCTTGACCCTTTGGCCAATAAACTGAACAAGCGAATATGAAAATCTATGCGCAATTATAAAGCTTTGGAAGATAAAACCATCAGTCACCTCATATGCTGCCAGTAGAATGGGATGAGCTGCTTGGACTAGAATGATCTTTCTTCAGCATTGCCTCCAAATTCTGGAAGCATTTTAATGGTCTAACCTGAAGGTAAAGCACCCATAGAGAAAGATTATCAGCCGAATGGTAAAAGATCTGCACCAGACTTGCCAAAATGGACCAAAATGGTAACCGTGGAAGGGACTAAAACAATTGAACAAATTAATTGATGTTTAACCAATCAATTCCTGCCAACAAATAGAATGACTGAAGCTTGTACTCGACAGTTGAGACAACCAAAGAGAGACACGCCTGATTTTTAATAAAGACTAACAGAAACAACATCATCGTGCACTCAGACCTAGATTCTGTTGGCCATTCAACAATAGGAAATTTGGCAACTTTCTACGACATAGAAACAAGATATAAACTCAAATTTCAATCATAATTTCTGTCCTTTCATTATGGGATCATAATTTATACAGTATGTAATCAAGAAAAAACTAAATCAGTCAAACAAAATTTGAATTAACTGTTTGTATTCTTCTTTGACAATCAGCGCTTCTGCTGGCAATATGACAACAGACAAGAATCCATGCACACTCAGAGAAAATGAGTGCAAGAGAATGGCAGAATAAGGGTTTGGAGGAAGAGAGAGAATACCATCCAACGCTTTTTATGACTAAAACTATTGTGAATGGATTCCAGTCTTGTTATTATCTGTCTAAATGTTGGTCGCTTAGCAGGCTTCTCATTCCAACAATCCTCGATTAACCTGTAAGCAGGAGCATTCATTAATATATCTTTCATATATTATCAGGCCCCCGAAATTAATCAATCCGACAGAGAGAAATACACTGACTAATATGCTAAATTTAATTCCCACAACTAAAATTTCTTCAAAAGATTACAGATAACTTCATGTTAGCACATCCTTTCAGAAAAGCCTAACGGATTAGACTTTGAAAGAGCTATGCATCCATGTGGTGTTAGAAGTGTTAGAAACCACTATGCTAGAGTCCTCAAAACAGTATAGAAAGCTATAAAACAGGAGTATATTTACTCATTATTGAAGAAGACAAAATGTAACACTTACTCTTTGAGCCCATGGGCATAAAACTTAGATGGAGCTTTGAAAGGCGGACGTTCCTTTGATGTGTATGCCTTGGGAACTTCATCCTCTTTCTTTGCAAAAAATGGTGGGCAGCCTTCAATCATCTAAAGTATATACCACATTAAAATCACTTATCAAGCCTGTTGCGATCATTAGACTTTGTCAAAAGAACAAAAAAGAAAAACAAATAAGACGGAGAACAACACACAAGAAAGAGGATTGAGCTAGGGCATTGATTCAAAACTTCATTCACTGACTGAACATATGAGATAAAGCCCGAAAATTTACCTCCTGTAGGATAAGAGCAAATGAAAACACATCCACTTTGGTATCGTAGTCATCATTTTTGAAAACCTCCGGAGCAACATATCGGCCTGTGACAATAACAACCAACATATTTCAGGTTAAACAGAAATGATTTGTTAAATATACAGAATATAGCCCAACATATCAAGATGATGTCTAAAATGACTGCTTACGTAGTAAGAAGAGGGATAATTAGAACCAAATAGAAAGAGAACTCACAAGATGTCTCCAGACAAGTAAGAGGTTTATCTTCTTTAACGGTAAGGAGCTTGCTAACACCAAAATCTGCGACTTTAAGATGTCCAGAGTCATCCCGCAAAATGTTTCTGTTATTTCAATTGCAGGCATATAAAAGGTGCAATCTTTTAGAAATCTAAGGCAGACAACATGTCTTTTATATAAAATTAAAGCTATTTTTTGTTCATGGACATATATATATATATATATAAATTTCTTAGAAAAAGAAAACCAATCTGAACAAGAAAACTTACGAAGGCTCAAGATCGCGGTGAATTATTGGTGCTGGTTTATTCTCATGCAAATAATTCATTCCCCTGCAAAATTGTGGAAAATATGACAATGATATTTCAAGTTCAGCTGTTGGAAACAAGCACCCAGCAAAAACTTCCTTCGGCTAGACCATGCCTTAATCAGTTTAATTTCTCTCAAAACTCAAAACTCCAATTTTTTAGTGATAATCCTAAATTCTCAACTTCATTAATCCAAGATCAACAGGTGCAATCTTATGTGTCAACACCAGTTTTCTCTCTACCCTAAGGTATCATGATTTTGCAGATTTTAGATCTGGCTATTCATATTCTTGACAAAGATAGCAACCATGTAACAAAATATCTACTCATTTATAATTAGCTGTAAGTCACAAATCAAAGTTGGCATCAAACCATGCATTGATAACCAGAACAATAGCCATCTCTCGATATGGCATACTGAAGCAACAGTTTATCAAGTCAACTGCAATAATACAGTAACAAACCTTGCAATATCTAGTGCAAATCTCAGAGCTGTCATTGGTTTCAATGGTCCTTTTCCTTTCAAAAATGCTCGTAAATCTCCCTGCAACAACAGTGAATTAATATTTGAAAAGCCACCTCCTAATGAAGCAAATAAGCTTAGAGCTATATTTTACAAAGTACTGTTATCCATATGCAATTTTATTCTCAATAAAATCACATAAAAAAAAGGGAAAAAAAACCTGGCATTGCAATTCCATATCAATGAATTATCCAACATTTCATACAAAAAAAAATTCGTAACAACCCAAGTTCACAACAAGTTCAAATCAACTCAGCAAAGCATGAAATCAGACATAAGTAAATGCATGGAGAGACCACAGATGTTATGATGGCAAATTAGATGCTAGAATAAAACCTTGGGTAAATATTCTGTCACAATCATCATCGGACTACTTTGAGTTACTGCACCAAGAAACTGGACTACATTTGGATGTCGAATTTTCTGAAACAATGCAAGCTCATCTCTAAACGCCCTCCTGAAAAAAAAGAAGAATCATGTACCATATTTTATATGGGAATAAAAGAACCTGACAAGGTCGAGTGCTTCTCTCATCCAAGACCCCACCCCCCCCAAAAAAAAAAAAGAAAAAAAGGGGAAACTGGAAGAAAACCTTCACTTCATGAGCAACTTACACTTTATCCTCGTTGATAATAACTTCATCCCCGAACCTTTTTACAGCAACTTCTGTTCCACGCCATGAGGCTATACAGAAGGTTCCCTGCAATTTAATCACAGAGATGACTTAGGCCAGCAGCAGCTAAGAGAAAATTTTGAAGATGCAAAACCACAGGCTAATCAGATTATGAGTTGACTGTGGCATTTACATGCAACCGTAACATGAAGTCACCAAAACAGCCTAGGATTTTAGTAGGCACATTGCTGTAGACTTGCCTATTGGCCTTTATGTGTCTCTTACTCTCTTATCAAACTTCAAACCTGCGTTGCATAGATAACAAAATTCTTTGCTCGATGCAAAAAAAAATTATCTTTTACTATCTAGAGAATTCCATCATTTGCTCAAACTACCACCAAAACTAGAAGAAAGAAAAGAACTCGCAGTGCAAAAATTGAGCTGCTATTTCAAACATTCCAAGCATTGTTCACAGACTTTGATAACCATTATGTTAGAGAAACAGGTCCAAAGCAAAATTGTTTCCTACTTATCAATGCATTGTGGCCAATATTAGCTAGTCTCCAGACTTCCTCAATTACCCAATAAAACTAATCCTATATATAAAAATTCAAACGGTTATGAAATCATGATCAATTACGTATAATTACCTTGGTAATGTGGACGCTGTTAGTAAAATCAAGCTCTTTTGGATCAATTTCATATTCTGGGACTTCACGCGCGTGATTCACATGCATCGGAGCCATCTATTACCAATATTCAACAATCAATATCCATAAAAAAATCAGCCAAAAGGAGAAAAAAAATCCAGATGGAAGATGCAAAACTCACCAAAGGCTTAGCTCCATGTTTCTCCAAAAGCTTAATCACATCATGATTCTTATAATATATAGCGTCCGCCAAAGGCTATTTCACCAAAATTAAAATATACATATTAGAAACAAAATTAAAAGCAGAGCAAAATAGGAGGCGATTTTGTTTTTTTTTTTTTTGCTTACAGTGCTTTCCCAGCGATCTTTAGAATCGACGGTGGCGCCACGCTGAAGGAGCAAGGAAACGACGTCGGTCTGTCCTTGACAGGCTGCAATATGTAGAGCCGTCCGATCATCGATGTCGCGGAAATTAACGTTGATCCCCGAGCCTAAGAGCTCGCGAATGCCGTCCAAGTCACCTTCACTGGCTAAGTACATTAGCCTAACTCCGCCGGGCATCTCTTCTTCTTCCTCTTTATCTTTTCCATCCGATTCGCCTCTGTCTCTCGCCGGTGCCATTGACGATTGCCTCCCTAACGTAAACCTCACAGCCGCTTTGTTTTCCATCAATTCCATTTTTTGGGGGAAAAACAAATCAAGAACAAGGAAATCAATAAAAGATTACTACGTTTCCTCGTCTATCCAAAATTAGTATGATTTTTAATTTGATCAAAGTATTACTTAAACAAGATTTAAACTGAATTTGGGTCTAACGAGAGTCAAGACAGCAAGATTTTTGGGAGGTTTTAAAGGGAGACAAAAGGGGAAGGAAATGAAAGCTGGAACCGCAATTGCTGAAGTTTCAGAGACAGTACGTCGCGGATTTTTTTTTTTTTTTTTTCTCAGGGGTGTGTCATTCTCACGCTGTAGAGACGCGTGAGGGAAATTTCGGAGATATGGCGCAGGGAATGGACAAAAGAAAAACGACGACTCTCTACTTTGGTCCTTTGATATTTGTTGAAAGTGTTAACAATCGGGACCGTTGATGAATCATCCGACGGTTGTAGTGCAGGACCAAATTTGATATTAGTTGTATGGGGACCACATAATTTAACATGGATTCCGTATTGACAACCCATAATGTTAAGATGTTGAAGCTTTTCTGTACCACGTGACCAACTTACTTTGAAAGATTTTAGAACTTATAATTTCGGCCGACTTTCGAAAAAGAAAATTAATTTATTTATGGATTTTTGATGCATTATTATTATGATCACGTAGGAAGGTTAACATATTTTATTTTTAAATATATTAAAAAACTATGTATTATTTTATTAATTTGAATTGTAATAATTTACAAACTTTGGTAGAAGAATTAATTTTTCTTTGCCAGCCTCACCAAACATAGGAAAAACAGAATAAAGGTGTTGAATATGGCAGAAATTGTTGGTGTTTGTGGATACGAGGTTTATGAACATGAAAATAAAATGTTAAAGAGATTTTAGAGGCTTATTATCATATTTTGCTCTTCCATTTTTTTTTCCTCAAATATTCCAACCAATTCAAAATTTGTCTGACTTTCAAGCAAAGTTGTGTTTTGAATAATAACTTGAAGAAAAAGTCAAATTTGTTTAAGATTGCAAGTGGGATTTGATTATTACGTTTAAGAACTAAGACATAATCTTAATGGATAGATGCTTTTGGATAACCTTTTTTTTTCCATAACAATTTGTTGAAAACAAACATGGTGTTGGAGTTGACAAAACCAGAGTGAAATACTGGGAATAGTGATGGCGTTTTGACTAGGTATGGGAATTGGCTAAGGTTCACCGTCCATTCCAGCTATTCATGATTATCTTGAGAAAACGGAACGGGGCTGTTTTGTTTGTTGACTACTACACATGGATGAATAAAAAAAAGGATAAGTATGTCATGAAAACTTCAGGGACCGATCCTGAATGTAGGGCCGTAACTGTACTGAATTTGCTTACGATGTTTCCACTGTACATTTCTTTCCTTGCTACCTTCCTGGTAGTTGGGGAATTTATTCAACCATCAAGTTGCTTTTACAGGTTGAATACCGTTTGGAATCGTTCTTTTCTTTTTTGTTCGGTTGTATTCGGTCCAACGATTTTTCCAACTGTGTTGGGTACCTTGTTTTTTTTTTTTTTTTTTTTTTTTTAATTTTACTGGGTTTCAAGGTATCTTTCCTGCATACGCGAGATTTGATCTTCACATCTCGTATATTTACATAAAAAATATTATTTTTTTTAAGCACTTATAGATCTTGCAGAAATTTATTAACCGAAAGTGTGCTTCCTTTTATTCGAATCAAAGACGGCTTCTTTTAAGAGAATCATTTTCTCAAAGCCCGTGGAAAAACTGCATCTTCCATTAGCCAGCTAGGTCAAGCTGTGAAGGCCCAATTGACCATTGGCCTTTTCACATATCAATCTCCGTTCCAAAGTCAAGGTAATTGGATAAATCGCATCCTTTAAACTGTCCGTCTAGTAACTAGACTCCAACCATATTCCAAGGTTTCCTAGGAAAGTTATGCCTTGCCTGTATGCACAAGTCATCTAAGTATTTTAATCACAATCACATCCTCTAAACCTTCTCCAAAAGATCGCTGCTTCTCTTCTTTAAATAAAAACGCATTGGGTTTAAGAAAACTATCATTTGACCCCAACAAACAAAATAGAACACCACTTGGTCGTAATTGAATATGCAAACATGTTTGCAGCACTTGGTTGACTTTGGCAAGTTGCCTGGATGATCAATGGCTAGCAGCAGTTATCAAGTTACGCAACCTTTAAGACATCTAATTGTCGATGACAGATATAGCTCCGAACCAGTAAAAATACATTATTATAGATGTAGACAAGATGATACGGTGAGTTCCATTACAATCTCCAAAGTATTCATTTTTTATAGCAACCTAACAAACGGTTTATTTCTTCTCAAAATCTGCTAAACTTTTCTTCTGTTCAAATATGTTATCAAAAAATGTTAATTATAAATTATTTTATTTAATGTAAGAATACTACTAAAATGTGTTTTTAATACACTCCTTAGCAAAGCCAACAGTCAATATTAACAGAATACACATAGTTCAAATTATGATATTGCAAACAACCATTAACGTACAATTGAAAAAGAATAACAAGTAGACATCCGATTACAATTTGAAATAAAACGTCAAAAGAAAAAGTAGAAACAAACAAGGAGTTAAAGAAATGTCCATTAATTTCGTTACTCAAAGCTAGTTCCCTTGTCATCAACAGAAGAAACCCCAGGGCTCTCAGACCTGTATTTATAATGCTTTGCAACAAACAAATAGGCAATGAAATTGGCCAAACTCAGTAAAGAAAGCAACAGATGGAAGAGATTCTGATGATTCCTGTTAATGTTGTTGCCAGCTAACCAGCCTCCACTTTTCGTTATATCTTTCGTTGCGCTATTGATTATCTTAACCACAATGCTGCTGAGGAAGTAACCAACTGCCATGGAGCTCCACAGAAAGCAAGTCGAGACCTTTTTAAGCCCTTTGGGAGCCTCTGAATAGAAAAACTCGAGAAGACCCACGTAGGTGAACATGTCGGTAATTCCAAATATGAAGCACTGGAATGAGAGCCTGAAGACGCTAATGGGCAATGGTTGAAGCACCAGTATGGCATCGAGCATGCTGTGGTCACGTGCCACGGCTTTGCGTTTCACTTCCATTATTGCAGCTACGACCATGGATATGGAAGGGGATGAGGCCAACTCCGATACGTTGATGGTGAGTGATTCCGGTGGGATGCCCCGTGAGCTTCCAGAGAAGAGGAACAACAATTTGTTCGTAAAAGGGAATTATGATGATCAAGAAACCGACAGGAATTATTGGTAGGGAGGCAGGTGGTATGTGGAAAGAGCCAGCGATGGTTGTGTCCATGGTAAGGCCTTGTTGGACCGAAAAGGTTTGGAGTTGAGCAAGGCAAAGGGTCATGATTATGGTACAAGCGAAAATTGGGATCATTCCAATAATGACTTTGGCATTTGGCACTTGAGTAACCGTGCAGAGTTTCCATGGATTTGGAGTCTGGGCTGTCGTCGCTGTTTGAATGGCCGCTTTGTCCCGGAACCTGAATACAACCATAAACAGGATAAATACGACTCTTATACCTCTTTGATTGATTTATTTGTTCAACAGCAACATGAATGTTATTCCTGCCTTCGCCTTATATCCCCTTTCGAGTTCGTCCTCGTTGAATTTGATGTTATCCTACGTATGTTAAGTCATGGATATCATGTGATCTTATTCTTAAAGTTGAACATCTCTCCTAATGCCAATCGACTTTAAATCGAATATTAAACAATAAATTGTCTTTTATAAAAAGGAATGAAAACGAAAAGCTAAGCTTGGATCAAACCTACAAAATTCTCTGTGAGGCAGGAAATCATCTTCCAAAGCAACTTCCTTGTCCTCGTCAATCTCATAAAGCTCTAGAGGATTCAGATTTCTGTTACGTATGGCAGCAACATAAACCTTGAAGCAAACCAAAACGTAAGTAGGGTTTTATCCATGTAGAGATAAACTATGAATAAAATTAATTTTTGACAAAGAGAACATGTAATTGATGTAAAAAAAGAATTTTCCAGAACTGGTTTTCATATTAGAATTGATTAAGTTTTCATGCAAACCTGGATGATTTCGAGAATGACAGTAGTTCCTCCAGCAACATGTATCCTATACAACGGCCATCCTGCCAGGGCAATGACGACACCCAAGAACATGGCGATGGCAGAGATCCCGAATCCCCATTCCCATCCTTGGTGATCATCAAGCCAGACAATGAGCGTTAAACTAACCGCACCACCAAGGCACATGGCTAATAATAAAAGGTTGAAGAACATGTGCTTAGCCTCTCGAGGGTCTTTCTCGTCGAATTGGTCAGCTCCATGTGATGGTACGGCAGTTTTAATCCCTCCTGTTCCAGCAGCAACCAAGTATAGAGCTGTGAAGAGAAATGCATCATCCCACTTTTTAATTTCTCGCAGCGAGAAGTTGGATCAAAGACGTTACAAGGAGGTGGCCTGAGGCTTTTGAAAATGTGCTTGCACTCAGAGCAACGCTAGTCCCTAGGTGTAATGATCATTCACAAACAAAAACAAATGAAGTATGAATTTGTTTGTCAGATGCGTTCGGTTACCAACGCCCAAATAGTATCTCTTAGGCCATTTCAATGGGAAAATGGATAATAATATGAAGAAAATTGATGATCAGATGTATCCAGCATTACCAAAAACTCGATGAATCCTGAAATGAGGGCAGTTTTAAATCTGCCAGTATAACTGTCTGCGAGGATGGCAAACAGAATGGAAAGGATATAACCACTCCCCATGAAGTTGGTTGGAGCATTAGCTGCATCAGCTACTTCGAAGTGCAAGAACTCATTGAAGTAAGTCATCAGATTCACGCCCAGATGAAGATTTGCCATGTTCTCAAATGCAAACATCACTGCTAACAACAAAAAATCATGTATACGAGTTAATGACCAAAGCTTTCCCTTTTGCAGTACTAACTATACTTACCTAAAATGAACAAAGCGGCTCTGGTTCCTCCATGCTTATACTTCACAGCTGTGTTCCCTTTCCAGTCCACCTTGTCGTCAACAAGCTCAAGTTCCTCCTACAACAAAACCAGAAAAGTACTGAATTTTCTTTACCAAAAACAGAGTGCGTTAATGAAACGAGGAAAACAAGATCGAAAATACTCTTAATTAGCTTGCAGCTAGATCTTGTTATGGCTATTGGCTAGTGCAAAAGATTAATTATCAAATCAATGGTAGGACTACTTGGAAGAAATGAGAGAGCTTTGTATGTATATATAATGCTTCAAATATGGTAATATCGTTGTTGGGCGAAGACTAATTCATAGACCCGAAGACTCCTCTTTTTTTTGAAAGCGACTGCATCTCCAGCACAATATTTGAAACTTCACTAATGAGCTATATTCCCACTGACAAAGATTGATCTAGCTTGGAATTAGCCTGCATGCATGCAAATAACGTAATAACAAGAAAATTTTATAGAATAATATTTTCTAGAAGTGTTGGACTGATTAAGAAACGAGATATAAAACAGAAGAAATGGGACAAGCAGAACTGCAGAAGGAATTAGCGCTTTATTCCAAATGAATCACAATGCTGCAACCATTTGTCTTTGTTAGGCAGGCTTTATATTCTTCCGGACAGAAGGATGTGGGTCTCACTCGTATTTTATATAAGGTTTGCTAATGAGTCCACTTATTGCCCTCTTTAAGATTAGTGAATATTTTCTATTCATCATTTCTAATGCATTGGATGAAAATAGTACCATTTATATATATGATAATCTTAAAAGGTTACCCTTAAAATACTTGTTAGCAAAACCAAATATCTCTTTATACGAAACTTTCGGAAGTTAATCAATGTTACATTGCATTCTGATGCGTGGCCGATGGTGACTCGTAAAAGAGAGCATTTCAGCATTTGTGTTTTTGTCAAGTAAAACTGAAAAAAAATAAAAATTGCTGATAAAACTCCTGACATAATACAAAGGATTGGATTCGCATACGATCTGGCATAGATATAGGCCTAGACAACTTGGTGCATCAAGTGTTGCTCATATGGTGTCGTAACACTTGCGGACCATGTCTGTTGGATCTGCAAGGTTTTATTAAGTCCCTTTTGAACCATGGCCGGCTTGAGTGTGTCAATTTAGGCAAATATTTTATAGTGTCCGGCTTTAGATATAAACTAAATAATAAATACTTCAGATCTAACTATTAGCGTCATGAGGCAATTTATGTAGATGAAATTTGAGTAATGTCAGTTGTAACTGAGATTATTAACGGTTTGACTCGAATTGGTTTAAATTACATTTAATGTGTAATATTTTATTTTTTTTAAATCAAACCGAATATCATATAAAATTGAATTGATTCAAACCAATACTTTAAAATTTTTAATAGTATATTTAAATTTTTTTTGTTTCACTAAGAAATAAAATATTTATTTTTATATTATAAAAACTTAAGACTAATTAAAAATTAAATAAAAATATAATTAAGTTCGAACAATTACTAGTCTTTTATGTTATAAACTGAAAACCGTAACGAACATTAAAGTTTGGATCAGTTTTCGATTTTTTTGCTCACCTCTAAGTACAGTAATGATATGAACAAGGCCATTCAAGAATGATGTGCAATCTTCAAAGGAGAAGAAGTACGATCACTTCGTATAACAACGTTATGTTTATTGGATAGCATACATAGCCTGGTTTTCTAATGATCAAATGTTGAAACTAAATTGAGGAACTGAGTTAAAATAACCTAATAATCTGACTATCAACTGTAAGGAAAAATTAAAAAAAAAAGGGATCACAATGTACAGAAGAACGAAAGAACGATGATCGCCTGTGCAAAGAATGCTTGACTATGCTTACAAGTAGAAAAAGGGTAGTCCTACCAAAAGAAAACAATGGATCAGTAATTCAGCAATGAGTACTTAATGCGCAATACAATCTTCCCCTTGTCCACCCCAAGCTTAGCCCCTGTAACCAGCCAATGACCTGGACTATCCTTTGGTCCTTTTGACATTTCAGTCGAGTCCACGATTTTGGCCAGTTTCCCAGCATGGCTTGAACTATCTTCCTTCTTATCATCACAAGTTCTCTCATTTGAAACTGATGATGAAGAACCATCGGTCCTGTGTCCACTGGAAAGGCTAGAGGGACTATGATCCCATACAGATCGCCTTATCGTGCACCCTGGGACTTTGGAGAAGAGGAGTTTCAGGTGTAACACATTTTTGGAACCGAAGTCCCAAACACCAAGCTGAGCGCCTGTGACAATGTGAACGCCGGAGAGGTCTCCAATGCAAGTGTCGGTGTGTTCTATTGGTGCAGTGCTTACAAGGGAGAAGTTTTTCCACTTGATGGGTTCGAACCAACGGCTGTCTTGCTCCTCAGGACCTTGCCACTTCGGTGCACCTATGGCCATGTGTGCATCCCAATGGGGTTGAAGGATTTTTGGAAGAGACACTAAATGCTGCAAATGAATTGCAAGTCTGTTCTGCTTATTGCCTTCTAAGCTAAGCCTAAGCCCAGTGACTGGTTTACGGCCAACTGTTACCTGCAATACTATGGCATGCTGATTCAGCAGGAGAATAAAATTATTCGAGGCTCGACGAAGTTATTTATTGTGGCTCCAAGAAATGCTGGTCATGTATTTACCCTTTTTTCCCCACTTTGACAAGAGGGAAAATGTCGATGATTATAGTACTATAAATTTCGAGACATCCAGCACAACCATACAGAGGGAGGTAATATAACTGCAATATTCCGCCAACGCTACTCAAAGATTTGAAAGCTCTCTATATCACACACGCAAGCTTACATCTAAATGGTACAAAAATTTCCTTCTCAACGCTTGTCTTAAATTTTAGTGACGTAACTTGTTATTGGGGCCTAAGAAAGGTAAAGCGTCATTAAAAGACGTATATATATATATATATTTTGCAATAAATCAAATCACATTGATAACAAACCAGAATTCATAGCTGTGTCCCCAAGTGCATCTTGTTTGCTTTCAAGTTATTAACAGTGTTTTTTTCCCCTTCTTTAAGGATTAAATATCAGATTTTAAGGAGCAAGATGCAATCTAATAATGCACTTGAAAAGGCTATACCCTTTTAGACTTTTCCTCATAACATCCAATAGTGTAGAGTTTAGATCTATAGAGAATACCTGATCCGGGCTGATATAAAGCTTGGGACCCATTAAGCTAAACTGAAGGGAGGAACACACAGGTTCCTTCCTTTGAATGTTGCTTTGTTCTGGAGCCCAAACTCGAGCTATTTGAAAATCCAGGAAATATTGTAAATCCTCAATTGGTGGCTTGTCTGGTAAAAGGAAATAAGACATGTTTACTAGAATCCAAAGAGGACGAAAGAAAACATCTTTAATATCTAAGTAAGAGAATCACAGTGCATGTCAAGCTGGTAAGAAGTTCATATTTCAAATCGAAAAGTATGGAACTAATAGAATCCAAAGAGGATGAAAGAAAACATCTTTAATATCTATGTAAGAGAATCACAATGCATGTCAAGCTGGTAAGAACTTCATATTTCAAATCGATAAGTATGGAACTGCTTGAATGAGAACTTACACTCCAAGTATAGTTCAATTGCACGGGCCAAATGCTTTATGCCGGGCACTCCTTCAAGAAGAGAAACAATGGGGGAAAATGTCATGTTGATAACATCTGGTGTTGATTGTACAGTCTCTGCCCACCTGGCATGACTCTGCTCAAGGTCATCACCTCCTCTCCTCCTAAATATGACTGTAAGATCCTACAACAGTAACTCTTTTAGCAATCGTTCCTCACATTACAGAAAACATAATTTACCTAATAAAAGATATAATCGACGGCAGCAGAAGGAAACATCCCCCCCCCCCAACCCTATGTTAGTCGAACCTGAGTGTGAGTTTCGGATATAAGTATGTTAGATTTTTTTCTAAGTTTTTCCATGATTTGGAAGGTCCTTGTCAGGTCATATCCTCATACCCATGTATTAGACAAGGGTGTTAAACATAGGTACTTCAAGAAAAACAAAGTGTCGGAGCAACATAGCCCCTACCAACCAAAATAAATTCAGCATACACAGCAAGAAGGCTAAGCAATAAACTGGAAGTTAAATGATAAGGGATCACTATATCTAGCATATATTTAGACATTAATCCACAGAGCGAACAACACCATAATACTAACCTTGTCCTTGTATTTTGAGGTTGCAGCACTTGACTGGCCTTTAGAATCCAGAAACCTTTGATCCCCGATATCTTTTACATAGTTCTCAATGTCTGTTATAGACAAAGGAGATGATTGGTGCTGTCTGACGTAAACAACATCTCTCCCACCAATTGTAGCGGAGGTTACAATGTGTGTACCGTAATTTTCAATGAAACTGCAACAAGGAAAACAGATCAATATCAACAACTACAATCAGAAGGTGTCCACCAAAGCAGAATTATCTATGGTTCCCACGATCTTTTTATCATAAAGAAGAGAAAGAGAAGATTAGTGATACATATGATACAGAACTGACATAAAAGGATTTGGAGCAGGAATTAAAATTAGTTTGACCTCAAAGCATGGAAGTAACAAATAAGAAGTTTCTAATCTGTAAAGTGATTTCAACCAAAAATGTATAGCAAGAAATTTACAGCTAAAGTAGCAAGTGTTCCCTCTTTAAACATGAAACCATGCAATTTACCTTGCCAAGGATGCAGGATCCCAAGTGTAAGGAACAGCACGTCTGACTTCCTCTTGCAGAGCTAACTTTATCTTTGTTAATTTGACAATACATAGGGGAATTAAATATCCAACCATGGCAAGGGATTTTGTAGCTGCAGCATCAACTCGACTAGAACCAGTGAAATTGAACATGGCATTAAAGCTTCCAAGTGGAACACGCCCTGATATACCAGATTTATCATTAAAGTATCCTGACATCTGGAATTCAAAAATCAAGGGTGTCCATTAAAGGTGGGCTTCTCACTTGCTAAAGAAATGCCACTATAAGTAGAATCATTACTCTTAATTCGGTGACTTTTTCACTATATTCTTAATTTATAACAATAGAAATAGAATTTTTTTTTTTTCTACTCTTATAATACACAAATATATCAACACATACGCAACATTCCTACATAGATTCCGTTCAACCAGGAGATGCCATTCATAACCAAACAGAAACAAGGGAATGCTTTATCCAAACAGTACGGATAGTGCCTGATGCCCTTAACCATAGGACATCATCAACAATGTGAGTCAAATACATATCAGAGTTGAGGCAATGCTTGGGCAGTAGTACCCTGGTAAAAATCAACTGTGGTTTACTTATGACAATCACATCTTAAATTGCTGTATGAAAAAAAAAAAAATTGAGCAAAAAGTAGGCATACATTTATTCATAGAATGCAGCCAAAGCATCTGTTTGGAATGAGCATATCATCACACCAGATGTTGGAGGCATGCTTTACTTGATCTAAAAAGGTAAGCGGTCTATATGACAGCATTATACTGGCTTAGCATTCAATTAAATAAAATGGATCATGCCCAAACATCCAGAAAGTAGATTTCAGCATGTTTAAAGAATCAAGCTCAGCTTCTTTATTCCAATGCATTAGAGGAGCCACAAGAAAATTTTAGCAATCAATAATCACAGCATGCCATGAATGTGCAATAGATGACAGAAAAAAGAAGCTATTCCACAGAGAAACCATGAAATATACTTGCTTAAGTGGGTTAAAATGCATCGAATTCATATTGAATGTACTAGGAGAAGCAACAAAAGCTCCCTTGCAACTGTCTGTTTCTCTCTCGCTTTGCTAATTATAGTACCTAGGCCCTAGACAGGGAATATGTCAAATAATTGCATTTTTGCAAATAAATAAGAAAACGGAAATCCCAGCATGCCCAAAAGAACGTCAAAGTTTAAGCTTTGAAACAAATACCCCACTACCCCTACGTTAACCCAACCAAGACAGAAGGCCAATAAAGCGGCCAAACTGGGAAATTAAAACCGCATAGATTATGAATCAAAATTGGAAAGGGGGAAAAAAAAGATGTGAAGACCAAACAGAGCAAACAAATAAGATCAGAAAAACCAACAAAACAAAAAAAAAGGGGGGGGAACAGCAGCAGCCTACCTCATGAAAGCCACAAACTGATTTTCTCTCGATGCCACCTTTGCCCATTGACCACTCAATGTCAACAGACACATTGGGTACAACAACGTCACCAGACAAAACAAGATCGTTGGTATGATCTTCATCAAGCTGAACCAACCTAGACCCAGGTGCCCCTTTGCAATACAGCAGCCTTATATCTGAAGTGACGTCAAAGCCACGACCCAGAGCTTGAATTGAGCTATTCAGTGTAGTCCTCAAAGCATCTACGCTAGAAGATGAGCTCAAGCAGCCGCCACTTCTTGTCCTTGGATTTTCCATAAGAAAAAAGAATAGTTTTTCTGTTTCTTGCTTTAGAGGACTCTTAGAAAATGAAAGCTTTCTAATCTGTTCAAAGTTTATGCTTTATGTTGTTGTTTATTGACAAGAAATGTAATAAAAAACAGAGGTTTTTTAAAAAAAAAAAATTGCGAGTTTTGTAGTTTGTATGAGTTGGTGAGTTTTGTTAATGTTGTTGTTCTTCTTCCGAGGGGGAGGAGGAGTACGTTGACTACAATAATAATCGCCAGAAAAAACGCGTTAATTTTGTGTTGTCCGAATAAGATAGGATTCTGAGTTGACTGTTCTGCCGTAGATCTTTTTGGTTCTCCGGTCTGTCCATGACCTTGTTTTTTCAGCTAAATTGCAACATTTTATTAAAAAATAAAATAAAATAATGAATTTCTGAGAAAATTTAAAGAAAAATCTCAAGAATAAAACCTAAATACCGCATCAAACCACCAAAACAGTGCTTTTTCGTCACCATCTTCAAGAAAATTATATACTAAAAATATCATGTTAATTATATTAATCATATTCAAATGAGTCGCGTTTTTATATTTATTAAACAGTATCTAATGTCCGTATTGTATCTTCCTCATTGTGTCTGAAATCAACATATCTGCATTTTACTACTACACTTCCCAAGGCAATTCAGTTACTTGAATTTTGCATTGTATTAGAAAAGTGTTGCTTACTACAACAATACAACTTGGACTGAAGTTCAAAATAGTTCTTCCACAGATCGTAGGGCAGATGTAGGAGATGATCCTATCCATATAGAATGAGTTTCAATTCTTTGGAGCAAAACTTGATCAAACCTCATTTCATCACCATAAAAGCCTGGTTCCCTGAATATTTCATGAACATCAGCACGAACTTCAAGCATGCTCACTACTGTAGACATTGTCGGCCTGAGTGCTGGCGATGGATTAATGCATAACAGAGCTACCTTCATGATTCTCATTGCTTCTTCTTTGTTAAACTTTGTGCCCAGTTTTGGATCCACTAACCCCATAAGATTTCCATTTTGTTGTAAAACTAAAGCCTGAAATAGAACAATATAAAAAGGGGGAAAAGATGAGAAAATGAAGAGAAGAAAATTACCAAAAGAAAAATGCAAACGTTTTTTTTTTTTTTCATATATCTTCTTGGCAAGACACATACTGCAGTCATAAGCTATGTTGCTCCAACTCTTAAATTTTTTTTTAAGTACCTGTGCCAGACACTTGGTCCGATGCATATCTAAACATAGATATCAAAATATAACCTTTTAAATATATGGAAAAACTTTAAAAAAATAAACATACCTATGACGGAATACATATCCGAATCCAAGTAACATAAACCATAAGGCAAAGAATTTTATGAGTATTAAGATATACTTTGGATGGTGATATGGATTTTCCTTCAGCACAGTAAAAGGTTTCGGTCAATATAAGGGATGCAAAATTTCATTTCAAGGATGAAAACTGCTGTCCTCTGGTAAACTTGAATGAATGCAATTTGGATATTGCAAAGAACGTATGGTGCTCAATGCGACACACAACACAGAGATAAGTGGCAAAGCAGGTCAACTGGTTTAAAGTCTACAGATTCGTGTTTTAATTGCAAGGGACTTAATGGAGATTGTTCTTACCCAGTCCAGAAGGCATACGTAATTTTCATTTGGTTTGTATTTCATATTGTTCTTTCCAGCGACAATTTCCAATGCAACTACCCCAAAACTGTGAAAATCTGCCTTATGGTCAAACAGCCCCATAATGCATATTCTCGTGCCATATATCCTCTGCAGCTATAAACCGGCCATTCTGTGAGCTGCAATATTCAGATCGTGACTTAAACTACAATGATTAGTGATACTCTTGGAAAACAAACAAGCACAGAGGCACAAGCACAAACACAGACAGTTCCATTCTGGAAACTATTAACGGGATTACATTCCCAAAATATAGATCAGTTTATGTGTGGATAAAATTGTTGTAACAGTGCATGTATTAGAAATACTAGTTTCCGCCATCAAACGCTGGAGCAAAGAGTGTTCTTTCAAAGCTACTTTCTGACGTAGAACTTCTCTCTATGCGGAATTTAGGTGCTGCGTTATTATTGTCTGCGTAGCAACTGAACTTCGGGGATGGCATTAAAACCAATATTTATTAACTGTGCTCATGCCATATATCATTAACAAAAACAAAGCCAAAAGGAAAGGAGAAAGGAATATCTTGTGTCTGTTGGATGCTTGTATAGCCAAATAATGAAAACTACCTTGCAATTATTGAAAGAATAGGAAAAAGAAGGAAGCTCACATAGTTCCAGCAACTCTGGTGCTGATGTGGGTGTTTCCCTCTTCGTCAAGCTTGGCTAGACCAAAGTCCGAGATCTTAGGATTAATGTCCTTGTCAAGTAATACATTAGTAGCTTTTATGTCCCTGTGAACAATTTTCGGTGCAGATTCCTCATGCAGGAAAGTAAGTCCTTTTGCAATTCCAATAAAAATCCTCAGCCTCGTTGGCCAATCCAGTATCAGGTGACCTTGCTCTGTACCTGTCATTCACATAAAATTACCAATCAAGCGACTGATTCCTTTCTCCATCAAATAAGGATGGTTCAAATGGTAAAGAACAGACTTTAAGCTTACCAAACAAAGCATGTGCAAGACTATTGTTTTCCATGTATTCGTATACCAGCAATAATTGATTTCCTTCAACACAGCATCTATACAGTCTAACAACATTTGGGTGTTGTAGAGCAGAAATCATGCTGATTTCATTAATAAATTCACGATTTCCTTGCCTTGATCTTGAAGACAGCTGCTTAACCGCAATTATGGTACCATCCATTGGTATGTCCTGCGTTGAAACAAAAGGTGAATTTTCATATTTGTATCTCATCATGAAAGTTTATGTGTGTGTGTGTGTGTCTGTTTCTGGATAACAAGGAAAGGAGAGGGAGATGAGACTAAGTAGAGTGTTAAAATAAATGTAGAAGATAGTCGAGTCTTATGACACCTTGTAGACAGATCCAAAACCACCTTCCCCAATTTTATGTGCAGCATCAAAGTTGTTTGTGGCTGCTTTGATTTGCCGTAAGGTAAATATTCCGGTTTTCAGATCTAGTCCCCTAAGTTCTGTTCAAGGAACAAGGACAATATGCTAAGCTGTAACCATCAGAGACATAACATTAATTTTGGGCTTTGGTGTTTTAGTGCCTTTCAGGAAGTTAAAACACTCCAGACATCTGAAAGACAGAAACAGGCACAACAGCTGCAGATACTGTCTCTTCTTTAGATTATGCAGAAAAAAAGAACTTGTTACTAGATTCTCACTACAAATATTATTATCCTTTTATACTCCAATGAAAACTCCATGTCTGTCGCTTCAAATTGGAGGTTTGTCTTCAGGATGCATACTACCTTAAAAACTACTGTCCACACCCTCCTCTATGCATTCTGTAGTACTTGTATACTTGATCAAACTTGTCTTCACTTTGAGTTTCATTTTAATTTATCCTTGTTATTGATACGAGTGATGATTTCAATTTCCATGATAAGTAACAGAGAGCATCATCGATCATAATCATGACAAACATTTTTAATCCTTGCATAGTTTCATAATACCTGGAAGAAAAAAAAAAGAAGAGTTCATGTCTTCCGTAAATTCTTCACAATTCCACCTCTTTGTTTTAATTTCGGTTTCAAATTTTCATAAAAAGTATCAGAAAGAGTGCAGCAATGCTACTTTTTTTTTTCTTTTGCCCCAAAGGGAAACTTGATTAAGTTTATATACATCATCTTCTTCCCTTGATATCTCATCCCTCAACCGGCCTTTCAACTGAAGAGTACCTGAAATCATGAGAACTAGGAGGAAAAACAAAACTACAACTCTAACCACAATGAATATCCTTTCTGGTCTATCATTCAGAGGCTTAAACTCTACACAAAAGCAACAAATCAGTCACATTTAAGTTGCTTTTTAATATGTTAGATCAAAAAGGCACACATAAACTAAAGCAATTTAACATTTCAAACTTGCAAAATAAGTTATTATATTATGAAAATCACAAACCGCATGAAAGCAATAGATAGAATGAACTCTATGAAATGACTAGTTATTCATCCCTACTCAATGACGTTAGCATGCGTCTTTTCATATCTACCACAAATAGAAAAACATCAAGCTCAGAGAAAGACACCGCCGTAAGGAGAAAATGAAGGCCTCCATCAAGAGTTTATAACTTACCAGATTTCTCTGGGATAGCTGATATCAGAGGGCCATATACTCCCCTATTTGTGGCAGCTGCTGTCCCCTTCCCAGCCCAATGAAAGCGGATCTCCAAAGTCTTATCCCTTACGGTAACAGCCGTAAAATTATGAATGTATTCCTTATCAACGCCTCCAGCTTTACCTTCAATGTCAAAATCCTTCAACATGCGTGTTCCCTGCAACAAACTAATTCAATCAAACTGCTGCCGCACATACAAGAGAGCAGCATAATGCGATTTAATACCTGGATATAAACATCAAATAACCACCTTCCAAGACTGTAGAAAGGAGCATTGTCTCTTATTACTATTTCTGCAAAGTGAAGTTTCACAGTATAGTTTCCATTTCCTAAGCAGCGAATATAATAAGTGAGCAAAAGGGGAGAGAGGCGTGCCATTGTGTATGAGTCAGAGTCTTTCATCCTGAGCACGGATATGTTATGAGCTACAAATTCACTTAAAAATCGTTCTTGTATCCCAGAAATGTCCTGTGCTACTAACTTCCTAATTGGATCTGGAAGGAACATATTTTGCTACATTCCCTTGTTCATCATCTGCTTCATAATGAACATTTCCTATAGTAATTTCTCCCCCATCACAATTTATATAAAAAGAATATTGATCTACATAGATACATAGCGTGTTAATGGTTACTAGATATATGCAAAGTAACAGAAGAAATGTGAACGAAATTTACATTACTGTTGTCATCAACTGGGTATGCGAAGTAAGCACCAAAATGCAGGAGAATATCAAAGTATGCATAAAAATATAATTGAAGTATATAGTATATTTTGATCAAAGAAACGTAATTACCTTTTGAACATTGATAGCTCTCCAGACAGTCACTGAGTTGTCTGTGTCATGATAGAATAACAAAAGAAATCAATTTATGTGAAGTGGCATCGGGATTTTATTAAACAAGAAAGTTTGGTAAGTTGGAGCTTACAAATTCTTTCCTCCAGTAGAGCTTTTGAATAAGTTTCTGATAGAACAAT